>JALGBA010003850.1:3162500-3466828 GCA_023970755.1 Azemiops feae
CAAGTTGTGCAAAGAGCAATTTGGAATCAGAAAAGAAAAGAAGGTACAAAAATGTCAGGGAAACATTTGTAATTTAAATCTTTCTTTTTTATTTGTTTCAACTACTCTTTGAACACCCATTCTTCCCCTCCATCTGTCTGATGAGCCATCTTCATAACTTAAATAGGCTTGAGGGTTTCTTTCACTTTTTTAGTAAGTACCATCAATATCAGGGATGGCATAACTTCAGAGAAACACAGAATCTAACCTCTTTAGAAGATAATGCATGCTTAATTCCAAATGCAGTAAAACATCTGTTGATAGGTTTGTTCGATATTAGAATATTATGCAATTATTGCCAAAAGACAATGCATCACTATTTTGACCATGAAAATCTAAATCTGAAATAATTCAGACACCAGGAAATAACATTACTCCATTAAAAAAAAAAAAAAAGATTATTTTTTGTGCCTTGTTTAGTATATAAGCATTCAACTTACAGAAGCATTAGACTGGAGATGAAAGTTCTGTCAATCTGTAGCAAAGATGAAATAAAGTTATGAATGATGAACAGATATCAAGAAAATCGCAGGACAAGGCAAAACAGAGGTGAAGCTTAGCTGACTCTGTTACAACTAGAATCACATCAGTTCTCAGAATGGCTATCTTGTGAAGGACACTCTTGGACCTGCTAAGGTTAGATTGGTCCAAGGCTTGGGTAATTACCAGATGATTTAGGTTCTAAGACAGTGATGGCGAACCTTTTAGAGACCGAGTGCCCAAACTACAACCCAAAACCCACTTATTTATCACCGGGTGCCAGGTGGGCGTGGCTCACTGGGTGGGCGTGGCTGTGGTGGTCATGGCAGATTGGTGGGTGTGGCCAAGGTAGGTGTGATCACCTCGATGTTGCTCGTGGGGAGGGACATCTGTGGGGGGTGGGCAGGGTTGGGGGAGATCCAGGGGGTCACTGGCAGGTGGGGCGGTGGGCAGGAGGCTCGTCCTGCGGGGTGAGGCAAGACAAGGCAGGGCAGGGATGCCATTGTCACAGGGAAAGGTGAGGCAGGGGCTGGGGCGGCTGCTGCCTGACACCATCGGCCCCTGCACACAGAGGCCAGCGAGCGCATAGGTGCTGGGATGCATCCGGCCATGTGGGACCTCAGTGAGTTAGTGGGTGGCTGGTTGAAGAGGGATGGTTGCCATCTCCAGGGCATGGTGTGCGTGCCCACAGAGAGGGCTCTGAGTGCCGCCTCTGGCACACGTGCCATAGGTTCGCCACCACTGTTCTAAGAGGTTCCTGATCACAGCCAGTTCTGTACATGGAAAAATCTATGGAAAAGAGGGAAAAAAACAAAGGGAAAACTGGGGACAGCCAGGTTCTAGTCCATCATCAACCATGAAGGCTCACTGGACAACTTTGTATCTATCATTTTAACTATGTCACTCCTGATTAAGTGTTAGACTAGCAGAAAGGTGATTCTAGTTCACTGTCTGCTCAGTGAATAAGTATAAATTAGCAGCTTTTCTGAAACCCGCCTATTTCATGTTTGCCTATATAGTAATAAAAAACCAGAAAGAACCCAGTACCATCTTTTAAGACTAATATTTTATTATAAGGCATAAGCTTTTGTAGGCTGCAGCTTAGTCCACTGGATACATGGATGGCTTATAGTAGGATATACTAGGATTTAAATACATTGAGATGAGTCAGTGGTGGCAGATGAACATTTTGTAGGAGATAGATTACAAGTACCCTATCAATTAACAATTGTGATGTTAAAAAAACTATCCTGTTTGTTCAGACCTTCTGAGACAACCTGAAACATATTGATGTCAATTGTGCTGAAAACGCGTCTTTGTTCCAGAACTCTTAGAATAGACAGATGGGAGGGCATTATTCAATGGAAGGAAGTGATAATCTGCAGTTTAGACTCAACGTACCTTGCATGCTGCTGCCAAAGAGTCTCAGCCTAGAGAGGAGTTTCTGAAGTTGACTTGAGTCAAGTTACATCAGCATAAGAAGGAACAGCATCCAGTGTCTTAGATTTCTTCCAGTGATTGGTGTAAAGTCATTCAGTTACCTTCCATGACTGAGGGTGAACATAAGGTTACTTGAGGAACTGTCTCATCCCACTGGGATTGCCCCACCCTACCTGTGCTGACAGAGGAGTCATGCTGCAGACCCCATCAGCCAAGGAATTCTGACTGGCAGGGTCCAGGAGAAGAGTCTATGTCATCACTCCGGCTCTTTGGAACAACTTGACCACAAGAGTGATGTCAGCTCCAACTCTCCTGACCTTCTGAAAGAACTTGAAGACCTGGCTCTGCCAGTTGGCCTGGACTCCAATGGGGGGGGTGTCATGCTAGAGGTGGTTAATAGATTAATAACAGGTCCCACCACCTCCCTTGTTCCTCCTACTCCCTTCCTCCTCATCTTTAAGCTATAGCTGATAATATGTATTTTTATAGTATTTTGTTCTTATTATATACATGTTTCTGTATTGCTTTATTCTTCTTACCTTTGCGAGCTGCCCAGAGTCATCTCATGGTGAGATGGGTGATAAACAAATTTAATAAATAAATGAAATATATACACTGGGAAGTCCTAGGCTTATTTATATATATATATATATAAAATAAGCCTAGGACTTCCCAGTGCCAATCCGGTATCTTAGCCACTATGCTTCATAGACACATAATTAGGCTGAATTGTAGATTGATTTATAGGAGGTCATAAATCACAATAAAATAAGTTTTGATCTTCAACCTGAGAAAACTCTGCTGTCGTTCCATGATATTCTTATGTACGACAAAACTGTTTCTAATAAAAGAGCAGCAATAAATTTAGCAACCCCCAAATTAATCTGAAGTTATGAACCTTTCACTCAGATAGCCTAAGAGCATGTTTTTGAGTGGTATTTATACAAGGCAATAATTATAGTTCTTTTCACACAGTCTGCTATAGTTTCACTTTTCCACAATCTTTCCGTGCAGCTCAAACATGTAATCAAAATAGGCTCCGTACTGTGCTTTTCTCCACATGTAGCATTTTTAATCACTACTCTGATCACATTTCTTTTTTTGCTCATGATACAATAAATTACAGTGAAATTGATGCAGCGAACCATTTTAGCGAATACCTCCCATACATCTGAAGAGATTTTAGTTCCAACCAATTTTATAGGTGACAATTTAGTAAATTTCTAATCCTATGCTCTGCATAACCCCACCAGTCTAAATGTTAGAACTGAGAACTGCAGAGGAGAGGAAATTTTGTTTGTGAAACAACGATAGAGGGCCTAGATCAAAATATTGCCTTATTGTCCAAAGGGGGGGAGGACCACAACTATTTTAGATTTCCAAACTCCAATTTGTATTTTTATTTAAAATGGCAGAGTTTGGATAAGATGTTTCTTATCTGTTAGGCATTTGACTAGATTGATTTTTCAAAGTATGTTATTCCTGGTTTAAATATCTTTTTGGTTGATAATGACATTGTTTTGTTTGTACAGATTCATGTATATGGATGGGCAAACACCAAGCTACTGCACAGCTTCATTCTGTGCCATCTGTGCTTCCAAATACTCTTCAAGGGTAGCCCCATGCAGAATGCACTGCAATAGTCCAGGGATGAGATGACCAAGGCTTGAGGACTGAGTGCAGGAACTCCCCTTCTAGGCAAAGGCTGTCCTAGCCATGACTTCTATCTGCTCTTCAAACAGGAGTCATAAGTCCAGGAGAACCCTGAGTTGCGTACAGGGTCATTGTAGGACAGTGCAACTCCATCCAGAACTAAAGTTGTTAAAATCCTGGATCTGAAAGCTGATGGCCTCAAAGCCACTCGGTCTTAACAGGGTTCAGCCTAGCCCTGTTGTCTCCCATCCAGACCCCCATAGCCTCCAGGGCTATTTAAAGGGCAGCAACAGTATCACTTGCATCAACAGGGATGGAGCTATAATATTGAGTAGCATCAGTTTACTGATGGTACCTCATCCCGTGGTGGCAGATGAGCTTGCCCAGAGGCTTAAGGTAGATTTTAAAAAGGAGTGAATATAGTACTGAGCCCTGTGGCACACCACAAAGGAGCGGTCATGGCTGGATCTCTCACTTCCTATCAGCACCAATTGAAATTGGAAAAAGGGTCAAATCTGTGCAAGACCGCATAGCCCAGCCCCAAACCCTGCCACTGGCCCAAAAGGATACCATGGTCACTGGCAGGTCAAGGAAAGCAACGATGGATACATTGCCCCTATCCCACTCTCACCATAGATGAATGCTTTGGACATATGACATTATTTTCTTAGTTTTGTTTTTCTTACTGTTTTTAATGTACACCATCCATATTCTTCATGATATTGGGTGTCATTCTAAATTTGCTGAATAAATGACAATAAAATAAAAAATAGAAAAACAAAACATTTTTATTGATGAGAGAATTTAAAGTACATGTCAAATTCCCTGAATCTCCCCCCCCCCCCATGTTAGGATTGCCAGAATTGATTTGCAGCAAAGCAGCAAAGAAATGGAATATACCACCTCAATTTCACCCAGCTTACTGTCTTCAGCCCTTTCCATAGAATTGTTGTCTTTATGAATTCATGTAACAGTTATTTTGATCTGCACTACTCATGTTAATATTCAGGTCAGGAGATTGGTTATGATCAGATTTTGCATTCTTCCAAATGCAGTTCGAACATTATCAAAATAAAAAAAATGTGCATTCTAAAGAAACAACCCTATTTAAATATATAGTGAAATGCATATTTAAACACATAATTTCAAATAGTTTTTTAAAATGATAAGTTCCTTCAGAAATGCTATTGAACTGTGGAGGGAAAGAAGATACAAAAGTAACACGAGCTTTTTTAAAAAGGACATATTTCTCCATCACAATTTTAAGGATATTTTAAAAAATAACTTCCATTTGCAGTATACTTCTACTCTCACCCTGTTTTATTTTAATTCTTTATTCCTTATTCTTTTCAAGCGTAAAGCCAGCTACCTTGAGATAAACTTCATAAATTGTTTAGAAAGTGATTAGAACCACTCCATGAAAATAAAGAACAACCAAGATAGCCTGACATAACTACAGCTATTTACAGCTATTCAATCCTCCTCTGGTATGATTCCAACTTCTGCTGCTGACATACTGTTGTCCTTAATCCTGGAGACCTTCAGAAAGGAATGAAAACTTGGCATTTTCTTCAGGCATTTGGGTCCAGATGACTGGAACTCCAACTTGGAAGAGTGCAAAACATTTTTGGATAGCCAATCCACAATCAATTGTTCATATTAGTTTTAAGTTGGTATTCTTTAGTGTGCTTTTGACAATGGTGTTGATTGGTTTATTGTCTGTCACACATTTTCAAGTTGGATGGCCACTCCGATGCTTTGAATCAATCTACTAACATGAAGCGGGAATTTGTCCGTGTTTTCTCTCTAGATCAGTTCTAATTGCATAACTAAAAAACCCACACAGTTATTTCAAGCCCTGAGGGTTGTTTTATTTTTAATAGATAATGAAAAGGAATGTAATAGATTCTCTTTGGGAAAAAAATACATACAGGTGTCAGAAACTGATATGAAACAATGACTACACTGGACACTTTTAATGCAGGCAGCTGGCAGTGTAGTTTAGTCAAATTAATAGCAGAATATGATAGTTCCAAGTCATGGATAATAAAAGGCTGAAATCACCTGAATCATAACCAGATGTAAAGGCTTGTCTTTCAGAGTCAATGCAGCAAAAAAAGCATTGTGCTTTTAGAATCATGAGATTATAAACGAGCACATTGTCTTTTTCTTGGGGGCTCACTTTGCAATGTTGGTAAAAATAAATGTAGTTTAAAACAGCCCATGGGAATGTTTGAAAGAATGGAACTTTTGTGTTTTTCCTTAGTAAATATAAAATACACTACAATCAGGCCTATCCAGCTGGTTGAGACTGAGGAACAAACAAACACATACATATCTATCATGTTGTTCTCTTACAGAATAAGCACATAATGCAAAATGCAGGAGAGGAGAGGAGAGGAGAGGAGAGGAGAGGAGAGGAGAGTTAATTGCACAATGTCTCACATTTTTATCATTTTATTACGTCCATACGTAATGATGCATCTTGAGTGTGGGTTGTTTTGCTACATATACATCTCATTGATGATGAGTGAATAATACAGTTGCCTGCAAAAAGCTACCTCTGGAGGCTCTGAGTTGTCTACCTCTGGGGGGAGGGAAATTAAGAAAAGCCTGGATGCATGACTCTCATGGATGGTTTAATTGATTTCCCTGCACATTGCAGGTTTCTTGAGCTCATATCCAGATAATCCTTAGGGTGCATTCCAAGTTTACATTCTGTAATTCTATAAAAAATAGCAATATATAGTCAATATAGCAGGTGCAGAATCTTCATTAACCTTCCAGTTAAATCATTGCTATCATTTTTCCTTACTTTTTTTAAAAGACAAAGTATCCAATGGGAATTGACTTGTAGGACTCACAGTTAGGTAAAGACAATTCCACAGAAAGCCCTTCTGCATGTTAGCTTGCAAGGCAATCTATTGATTAAAATCCTAGCTTGCAGAGAAAAACAAAGTAAGCTTGAGATAAAAATATGTTGTGCTTGTAGCATGACTGGTATGGTCCTTATCATTAGTAGATCATGCTTTATGTGGCAGAAATTGTTACTAACTTGTTCTATGCCTTCTGTATTTTACTGGAATTATTACATGAAATTGTAATTGGACAAAGCCACATTGGCAACAGAGGTCAATATATTTGTTGTTGTTGTTAGTTGCGAAGTCGTGTCCGACCCATCGCGACCCCATGGACAACGTTCCTCCAGGCCTTCCTGTCCTCAGGTCAATATATAGAGTGCCTTATAGTGAGGAAAAGTAACAAATAGAAAACAAATAAGAGTAAACCTATGGAGACGTTTTCCATGTTTAATGCTGGTATCAGCATTGATCTAGAGTAGACCACCACTAACAATTATTTCTTTTTAGTTAGTTAGTTAGTTAGTTAGTTAGTTAGTTAGTTAGTTAGTTAGTTAGTTAGTTAGTTAGTTAGTTAGTTAGTTAGTTAGTTGGCAGACCATTGACACTGACATAGGAGAATTATAATGGGCCTTTTTGTTTTTTTATGTCTGGCTTGTGTGGGGAATTCAAAACTATTTACAGTATAGTTAATAACTAAATCAGTTATTTAGTTGATAACAGTCAGAGCACAGGTACATTATAAGATAACATGATAAAAATCCACATCAATATCTAGGGAGAATGTTATGTTGAGGCATATAAAATTTAGGAATTGTGCAGAGAATGCGGGAAAAGACTCAGATGACAGATAAGTCATCAGGCTTGATAACCCTGATCAATATTTGAACTAGGCTCATCTGCAAAAATTCAAGCACCCAATGATGATGAAAAGTTCTTAATAAAGAAAAGCAGTTGATGCAAAGTTTGGAGTGTATGCTCTCTACACTTCTATCCTAGTAACATCCTTTGTATCTGTGGACACTTGACATCTAATTTGTTCCTTGATCTGGATTTATTTTCTATGCCTTATTTCAGACCTACTTTTTGAAAATAAATAAGGAAGAAATCACCTCCCAATTATCCAAACCAGCTAGATTGAGAAGTAGTAAGATGCAGTTATTAAGCCTTTCCTGGTAATATACTGTATATAACAGTGTCATTTGCCATGGTTTCTAAAGCTCAAATGTTTGGATTGACTTATTTATTACTGATCTCAAATATTTATTAAAGCATAAATAAGTTGCTAGAGTCAGCTGAGAACTGGGTTATGTTCTACAGCACTGGTCTCCACAGAGAATTCATAACTTTCAAATCTGACTGGGAGTTAATAGAGCTAAGAGCAGTATTAATTCCCTGCAGGTCTTGTCTGTATTTGCTGCTGCACAGTCACATCAAATTCTGGCCATTAGCAACAAGGCTTTAACAATGTGGAACAAAGAGTTTCTCTTTTCTTAAGTCCCACATCACAACTGTGAAAATGTGTATTAATGTAGCCCAATGTCAGGCAGCTTTTAGAAAAGGCTTCAAGGCATCAACTAACCCCCTATTGGGATAAAACTTTTCCATCAAAGGGTGGAGGGAAAGGAGAATGTTTTCTGTTTTAGAAAAACAAACATATTCTAAGGGCAATGAACTTTAGAAAAGAAGCAGCAGCAATGAAGTGAAAATGGAAGACACTGATGGGACTGAATAAGATCCCTCATGCAATTTTGTCATGGAAGCAAGTTTAGACTTATTCAGGGCCAAAGAACTTAGATTGCTTCAAACCTATTTGTGAGCTCTCAAAACTTTTAAAGAAATGATGGGTACCCATGTGACAAGCCAATGAAAATATGTAATAGCTTGGCAGTTTCAATTCGATTATGGAATTTTGACACTATTAAAGGTATTGAATTGAAAAATAGTTATATACGCATAGATAAATATAAATATAAATCAGATTATGTTACCCGAGGAATCTGATTTCACATATCTAAGGTTTTGGATACATAGATCTCTTTTTTTGTGAGAAACAAAGATATGCTTCTGAAGTTTGGGATTAAAAAGGAATTTGAAAGAATGGGGTATTTGCTGAAATCTAGCCTTCTATCCCTTTAAAAATAGGTGTTCAATATTTGAAAACATTTCTAATTTCTAATGTAACCATCCAAACTAATTTAATAGATGGATAAATATAGAAATGTAGCCCAAAATAAATTCTGTGTACTTTAAAATTGAGGGGAAAAAAGGTTGCTATATTTTCCAGTCAGGGAAATAAGAAAAAATAGTAATCACTTTCACTTAGAATTAATGCTTGCTTGTATTACTACAATGCATATTTTTAAATTCAAATATGAATAAGATGCCCAGGATGGAAGTGAAAAAATGTCTTTAGTAAGAAGTACATATATAGTCTTCTCCTATTGCCAGCAAGATTATAGTACAAACTGTATCTATTGTTTTTCTTTACTAAGTTTCAAACATAGAAGAAAATCAAATATGTTTCAAACCAGATTAATTGGATGCTGGTGGTATAATGGGAAGTTGGAACACTTTAAGGACTTGCCATGGAATTGTGCTGAGTATCAGAAAAACAAAACCAGGAGAATCCAGCCCAATTGGAAGTTAATCTGTAATCAGAAACCTAGATCTTGGAAGCAGACCAGGGTACAGAATATCCAAAGGTGGATAAGCAGATCACTGAGAAAACCCAGATGAAGCATGATTGAATTGTATTTTTACAATTGGTCTGTGGTCTCTGATTTTTTTTTTTTAAAAAAAAGGTGGGGGGGAGAATCAACCTAAAGAAGTCTAGGAAAGAATATCAGCTTCTTTTCTATCAGCCTATCTGATGATTTATATGTGTCTCTTTTCTTCTCTTCCCTATGATACAAGAGGTCAATACATTGAACAGGGACAGGGGTATTTATATGGAAGTATAAAAGGGTGAAGCATGCTATTGAAGCCTGTCCCCCCTTTTTTTTTTACATGTGCAACAATATCTGTACAAGAGAGCCTGGGTTTTGTGTGAATAGCCACAGCTGTCACTTTGACCTTTTGAATCTTTTTCTCTCAAAAGTTCTGCATAGGAGTCATAGAAAATAGGAACTGTTGGAGAGCAAGTTAGCTCATAAACATAAGCCACGGCTATATTTCTGTAATGTACTCAGTTGAATGAGGCAGCAGGTGCAGGGCGGCCACGTGCCTACTGCAGAGACAGAATGTCTGGGGCCCGGGCAGACTTGTTATTTTAGCGCGGGAGAAATGTCTGCATTCATTGGATAAGATTAACCAAAGCTCCATGTATAAAAAGGAGGGAGCTAGTTTCGTTTTCTGTTCTGTTCTGTGTCTGTATTAATGAATAAACCTTGTTATTGTTCAACTTCGTCTCATAAATGTCTACCCAACTGAAAACAGAACAATTTCTATACTAGGTAGTATCAATTCTTCAGCTTTCTTTCCCCCGAAGATGTTATTATTATTTACAAAAAGGAAGGCAAACCACCAGTTAGCTTTAATTTGTAGCCACTGGATTAAACAAAATGCCAGAGAAAGGTTATACACTTTTACTTTGTCCATTCTAAATTAGCTTACGTCAGCTATAACTTTACCCTGATTATCAATAGCAGCTGTTATAACATTGAAAATGAATGAAACTGTGTTGTATTGTGATTTAATGTTGTTTTCTCAAATGGTTGCAGACTTGGTTCTTTTTGCACTACACTTGCCTTATTCTTATAGAAAAGCTATCAATCAGGTTGAGTTAAATCGTCCATTTCATTATTGCAGTGTAATCTGATTTTAATCTCATTGAAGATGTTTTGTGGTCCATACATATCATCAACACATATGCCTGTGAAAGATTGATCAAAGTTAAGTGTCAACATCAGAGTTCAAGTTATCCGAAAGATGCTGTTTCACAAGGCAACTGGACTTTCTTATTTTTCTTTGAAGACGTTTTGCTTCTCATCCAAGAAGCTTCTTCAGCTCTGACTGGATGGTGGGGAATGGAAGAAACTTCTTGGATGAGAAGTGAAACGTCTTCAAAGAAAAACAAGAAAATCCAGTTGCCTTGCGAAAAAGCATCTTTGGGATAACTATGACCTGGATGACTGAGAATCTCCATAGACATCAGAGTTCAAGAATACTCAAGATACAGGATGGGTCTTTTTGAGTGGAGAGGGCAGAGAGGTGGTATTATTTGCATTTAACTCACACTTTTGCAATGTGATTTCTCAGCTTGGCTTTCTAGATAGTTCCGCTATTTTCATAAGCAAATGCCCATCTTTTCTATGTGCATGGCAAGATTACCCAGAATATTGAAGAATACAGTAAATTCTTGAAAGAAAAAAAAAGAAAAAAAAATGATTTTATTCAATTCCATCTTGTAAGCTGCACCTCATGCTTCAAAAGTCTTCTTGGTTTTATTTGTATCCCTATGCAATATATATTGTGCCTTTGGGTCAGCGCTGACTCTTGGAAATTGCCTGGACAAGTCCCTGCAGTTTTCTTGGCAAGTTTCCCCCCCCCCAGAAATAGATTGCCATTGCCTTCTTCCTAGGGCTGAGAGAATGATTAGCCCAAAGATATACTATTGGCTTTGTATCTAAGGTGGGACCAGCACTCAAGGTCCCCCAGTTTCTAGCCTGGTACTTTAACCATCACATCACATTTGTTGTTATCCTATAGTACAATCATTTTGGATTTCCTATACTATAAACATTCCGATGCATGCCATACATAAGAGGAAAAAAAAACATATATTTCCTGTGACACTTGTTGAAGGCGCTCTGAGAAACTACAGCCACTGTGTTTAACCCAACACAAGTTTTTGTTGTTGTCCTTTCTCTTTTGTCTTTTTTATTTAAGATGGAAAAGAAAATCTTTGAGGTCATTGCATATAAGACAAAACCTATTTTTTCCAATAAAAGCTAATCAACCTTGATCGCAACCACTATGCTTTAAATGTTTTTTTATACTATGTGGCCTCCATAAGCATTACTTACAAACACTGATGCACTCATTTAGGTTGCCAACCTGTGCATTTGCTTAGAAATAAATTTAATTGGATCAATAGTGCTTACTGCGAAGTAAATAAGTTTGGGTTTATTTTTATACTGAACTAAAACAAGTGGCATGCAAGGGAAGTAAATTTATCATGACTACCAAAGCCAACAGAAATCTCATAGTTTGTATAACTGCTTTGCAAAACAAAACAGTGAGAGACAGTCCTAAGGTACCCATTTAATAGATTGATCATCATCGCAGCTTTATAAGGACTTCTGGCTTTGCAAATCTTGGTCTGATCCTTAGTGACTTTATAAGGGGAAAACAGAAGGCTCAGTATTAAATAATTAATTTACATGCATTTAAATGCTAATTAATTTATATTTGGCTGTCCCTTGTCCTCAAATGAGAGGCTAAAGTAAAACTGTACTGAATTTAGAACAATTCAGCACTTATGTGAAAGAAAGCACAAAAATTATGCAGAGTCTGCTGCCCTTCATCAGCAATTAACTGAGTCACAGTTGTAAAATGGTGGCTTTCTAGATTGATATAACAAATAAACATTTTCCCATAGCTAATATTAGATGTATATTATTTTACATTGTTTTCTGGAGATAACTTTTATACTGTTGGTTTTCAATAGTTATTTCATTTCATTCTGATTTGGCTGAACATAATAAACTCATTATCCATCTTATACTAGGTACATATAACAATAATAATAAAAAAAGACTTGGTTTTTCGGTGTGAAATCTGCATCAGGAAAGATTGATTATATTCAGTGAAGCACAAGAGGACTATTGCTTAAATGGATTTCAATAAAATTAATCTTCCTAAAGTGGTTGCTGCTTATTTTTATACATTCCATGAAAACAGAAAAAACTGACACATCAGGCAACACACTACAGTGGATTCCCATAGTTGCTGAAATACTGTAGAACAGAGGAATTAAAAGTAGTATCCTTCATCTGCAGTTTGATGTGGAGCTATT
This sequence comes from Azemiops feae, assembly GCA_023970755.1. Classification (NCBI taxonomy): domain Eukaryota; kingdom Metazoa; phylum Chordata; class Lepidosauria; order Squamata; family Viperidae; genus Azemiops; species Azemiops feae. Next base: position 3,174,990 of record JALGBA010003850.1, read on the forward strand.
TGTTGCAGAATACTACATCATTTTATCCCATTGTAGATTCAGGCCGGATCTGGCCAATTAACTTATACAATAAAATACAGTAAAATCAAGTGGTCTAGATATGCAGTAACCAAGAATACTAGAAGCAATTAGTTTTCTCACTCCTGAGTATTTCATTGGCTTTTATACAAGCAGGTATAAAGTATAACTTACTATGTAGTAACAATGCCAGGGTCTCCCCCCCAAAAAAAACAAATTCCACAAAATTGGAAAGCTTCGACGGGTTTCTAACTGCAAACCCAGATGGCTTTTTTTAGCCCCAAAAGATAGAGAATAAGACTAGTGGGCTGAATTTTGTGCAGGAATGGGTAGTAAGTAGAAACCAAGTACATTTATAGGTTTTCAACATAATATCTCAGTCCAGAATAAGAGAGTTGGAAGGGACCTTGGAGGTCTTCTAATCGACCCCCTGATATAAATGACTCTATATCATTTAAGACAAATGGCTGTCCAATCTCTTAAAACCTCCAGCGATGGAACACCCACAACTTCTGAACACAAGCAGTTAATGAAGGCAGCAGTTAATTGTTCTCACTGTTAGGAAATTTCTCTTTATCTCTAGGTTGGTTCTTGATTAGTTTCCATCCATTGTTTTTTGTCCCGTCTTCAGGCACTTTGGAGAATAGGTTGACCCCCTCTTCTTTGTGGCAGCCCCTCAAACATTGAAACACTGCTATCATGTAACCCTACCCAAAGGGAAGAAAAAATATTTTTTTAAATTAAAAAGCTGAATTTTATTTTATTTTATTACAAACTTCTATAAACTTATAAGAGCCTTTTATACTTATAGACATGTATTTGAAATATTAAACTTTTATTATACATATGAACATTATTTTATACATAATTTTCATATATGTGTAGCAAATTTTCTTGATACTTTTTGTAATGTAAATTTCCCTGAAACAGATTTTTACATTGTTGTTTATTATGAAAGCTTCATTTTTTGTTTGAACCTCCCTCAAGAAAAGAAATATTTTATGCATACTGATTTTTGCTGGCAGAAACTGCAGATTCTTTCTGTGCTATGAAATAAATATGCGTGGAGTTGTGTCTAAAATGATGGTTTCTCTCAGCTGGAGTATTATCTGAGCAGTTAAAGTTTAAGCTACTGTTTAAAAAATCTATGTGATTTCCATGTTTACATATTTCACTGTCTGCTTGTCCTTACTTTGTTTCCTCTTTCTCAATGTTGGTTTTCATTTTGCTACTTTTTTTTGCATTTTTTGCTTCATGTTCTTTTTGCCTATTTGGTTATATTAAAGCAAAATAAATAAATAAAAAGGAAATTGTGAATGCAAACTCTGGAAAAAAAACATTTCATTCAATGCTGTTGCCCCAGATGCAACAATTTACTCTATCCCTTATTTAATTTGGTGCATCACAGTTTGTTTGAAGTATAAATAAATAAAGTTCTATAGGCATAATAAACTTTAATTAAGTAATATGCATTATTTTACATGTAATATAGCATCCCACAGCAGCAAGCTGTTTATAAGAAGAGAGGGTCACGTTATTCATCAAAGCACCAGAGGGCAGGACAAGAAACAATGGTTGGAAATTGAACAAAGAGAGAAGCAACCTAGAATTAAGGAGAAACTTCCTGACAGTGAGGACAATTAACCAGTGGAACAGCTTGCCTCCAGAAATTGTGGATGCTCCAACACTGGAGATTTTTAAGAAGAAGATGTACAGTCCCTTGTCTGAGATGGTATAGGTTCTCCTGCTTAAGTGGGGGGCTGGACTAGAAGACCTCTAAATGTGCCTGTGTGTGAGCTGATAGAACATTGTATTTATCTTAATAGTTCTGCTAAATTTAATAGTTGTATTAAATTTCACTATACTCCAATTACAAATTCTGCCTTCCCTTTGATCTAAAAACTTCATCTATAATGTGTTTACCATTGCCAGAGCCTTATTGATGCTAATTGTTATTCATATATTACCATGTGATTGCAGATAGCTTCTTTTGTGAATATAGTCTGTAGTTTAGGTCACGGAGTGCTAATTCTAGAAATCAGTTTTGGGAGAGAGAAAGGTGTTCTTAAGCCCTGTTTGGAATGTATAAGCATAGCTGACTTTGAAAGCTTAATCACTTTAAACAAAGAGCACTGATTCAGTATGGGGCATCCTGTGCTGTTCCTTTTGACCTCTTTATTGGAAAATCTTATTCTAGCTGCCACCTTTGTAAAATGCATGATAGTGTACTATAGGACTGTGTAAACAAAGTTGGTGGGGAAAAAATGATAATAGAAATGAAAAGTTAAATACTCTCACAATAAAGGCATGGAGCATGATGGAATTATAGCAATAGAAGATTGAATGGAATTAGAAAGAAAGCACACAGAAGGGTAAAAACACCATTTATTTCACCTGGGCAAGGCAAGGTTAATACCACTTTGCAATGCCTTGGTAAGCCCACATTTGGAATACTGCATCCAGTTTTGATCACCACGATGTAAAAAAGATGTTGAGACTCTAGAAAAAGTACCGAGAAGAGCAATAAAGATGATTAGGGGACTGGAGGCTAAAACATATAACGAACGGTTGCTGGAATTGGGTATGTCTAGTTTAATGAAGAGAAGGATGAGGGGGGACATGATAGCAGTGTTCCAATATCTCGGGGCTGCCACATAGAAGAGGGAGTCAAGCTATTCTCCAAAGCACCTGAAGGCAGGACAAGAAGCAACGGATGGAAACTAACCAAAGAGAGAAGCAACCTAGAACTAAGGAGAAATTTCCTGACAGTTAGAACAATTAATCAGTGGAACAACCTGCCTCCAGAAGTTGTGAATGCTCCAACACTGGAAGTTTTTAAGAAGAGACTGGACAGCTATTTGTCCGAAATGGTATAGGGTTTCCTGCCTGAGCAGGGGGTTGGACTAGATGACCTCCAAGGTTCCTCCCAACTTTATTATTATTATTATTATTATTATTATTATTATTATTATTATTATTATTATTATTATTATTATTATTATTATTATTATTATTATTATTATTATTATTATTATTATTATTATTATTATTATTATTATTATTAGTAGTAGTAGTAGTAGTAGTAGTAGTAGTAGTAGTAGTAGTAGTAGTAGTAGTAGTAGTATTTATAACAAATTCAGTTTCCTATACTTTTATGTGTGTTTGTGTGTGTACACATGCATACAGTATACGTTCATGTATATTTGGTAAAGCTAACTCCATAAAGAAGGGCTGAGTTAACAAGGAAAAGATCTGAAATTAAATAAAGGATATTATTTGTAGCTCAATATTGACATGAGGGGTCCTTGGTGCTCTCTGCGCTTGCTTGTTTTCTTGCAGATGTTTCATTCCCAAACTAGGTAACGGCATCAGGCTAGTAAAGAGTGCAGTTTACTATCAGTTTATATGATGATGTTACCTAGTTGGGTTATTAATTGTTTGTTTTGAAGAAAAGGACCAAGGACCCCTCAGAGCTGAAATTACCTTGGTCCCTATTGCATATTTAAAGGTATAAGCCTGATATTGAAAGTTGGTTCTAAGGATAAAATTTAATAACTGATGCCTGACAGTATTTTTTTTACATTTATTTATCTGTCCCTCTGAGTTTTTGATTCCTGGAAACTGCTTTGATAAATCTCTGTGGTTCTCTTGGCAAGGTTTGTCAGAAGTGGTTTGCCATTACCTTCTTAGCGCTGGCAGAGTGTGACAGAGCTGGCTTTCTGCCTAAAATAGGATGAATTCACAGTCTCCCAGTTTCTAGCCTGGTGCCTTAGCCACTATATCAATCTGCTTCCTCTGCCAATATTAAATAGTTGTATTTACTTATATAATGCTTCCATTATTTATTTATTGGATTCTTGTCCTTCTTTTATTTTTTTTAATTAATGACTCAAGATGGCGAACATATATTTTTCTTTCTTATATCTTTCCTCCTCCTATCTTTCCTACAACAACAATCCTGCAAGGTGGCTTGGGCTGAGAGAGAAGGCCTAATCCAGGGGTGTCAAACTGTCGGCCTGCAGGCCAGATGCGTCATGGTGAAACCGCTCCCACCCCATTTCCAGCAATGGAAAAAAAAGTCACGATACGTCGCAACACGATACGTCACGACACGATACATGACATTGTGAGTTTGACACCCCTGGCCTAGTTCAAGGTCACCCAGCCAGCTTTCATGCATAAGACTGGACTAGAACTCAAAGTCTCCTAAGTAACTAGTTTGGCATTATTGTACTAAATGCTTAGCTGGCTTTGTAGTCCATGACACTAGTGTTCTCTGGGCACAGATCCTTTAGGTTTTCCCAAACATCTGACAACCAGATGTTGACAGATTCCAGCAGGTTGGAGTTTCCATGATATATTTTATATTGTCTTTCAAGAGCTGCTGGGTTAGAGATTGGGACAATGAAAGCAATATTTTCTAGAGACGGTATGATCAGTTTGTAGCTATATTGTTTAAGAAGATGAACTACTCCCTTTCTTTATGAGAGCACCTTAAAAATAAATTGTTGATGAAGATTTCTGCATATACACCTGCATACCTGATTTGGGCATAACGAAATCCAGAGCATAATTAATGTGAATTCTTGAATGTATGACAATTTTATACCATCCATAACTAATAATGGGGATTCAAAGAAAAACTTTTTTGTGAAGACATATTGTGAAACGTAGGAAGGGAAAGGAATTGTAAAAAGTGATTAAATAGAATAGGGAAGAGAAGTGTAGGCAGAGGTCCTCAAAGCAATTACTGGCATCCTACGGATTGAAAGTGAGACCTTAGGGATATTTAGCAGAAGAAAGAATGGAAAGATTCATATAATTCGGCAGGATAACATTTTCAACTTCCTTTTTTTTCCTACTTTTATTATCAATTTTTCTTTGTTTCTTACAGGAAGGCCTTACAGCATATTTGGTTTCTCCTGTCATTTCCTCTCATTTTTCTTCCTTTCCAGCAGAAATTTCTCATTTGTCTAATATTGCCTTTTTAGATTTCAACAGTTTTTTGGGCAGGTATTTTTTTTAAAAAAATAATAATAATATTCAGTTACAATACTAGAATGCTTCAAAGTGAATAACTATGTTTACTCTCTTCCTTGATTTAAAATATGCATCATACACATACCCGCATATGCATGCATGCTTGCACAAATATGCATGCATACAATTATTCATTTCATAAACACGTTTAGGATAAAGAATCAAAATGTGTCAATTCTGCAACAACACTAAAATGGATATTTAAGTTATTTTTATTCTAAAAACATATAGAGCAATTGATAATTCTGAATATATTTTTCCTAATTCACGGACCTCCTTTGATGGGCAAATATATATTGGGATATTATCTATAACATCCATAAAAAATAGATACAAATATACATGTACATATAGTGTCAATTGTGTACTACAGCAGGTAATCATTGCACAAAAAGTGTTCTTATTGAGAATTACTTAGTTTCTAAACCATGTTGATGATTTCTTAAAATGAGTTCTTTTTTCTTTTTCTTTTTCTTCTGTTAATTTTATGAACCAAACAAAACAATGTAAAAGTCTATTGGTTTAATAATTAATAACATTGTCAAAACACTGTAAACGTGTAGGTAGTTTATTGGGGAAATTACCTTTTGTTAATAAGAGAAAGAATAGCCAGTAATAAAAAAGAAAAGAAAAGAAAACTAGCAAAGACACTCATGCTCTGGCCTGGAAGTATTTAAAAAAATAAAACAAAATGAAGCATGCTAATAAAGATTTTGAAACAAACTGCTACATTCCAAAAATGATTTCTTTTTTTCTTTTTAAAAAGGAATCATAGAGAATGACTAGACTTGGGACACTAAGTTAGAAGTATGATGTTGTATACTGTATAATATAGTTCTCGGATATTATGGTATGGTAATAGTATGAATATATTGGACAGTGCTGATACAGATAGCCCTCAACCTGTCACCATAATTGAGCTTGCAATTATAATAGTAAGCTGTTGCAATTATTAAGTGGTCCTCATATAACTGTACTTGATCTATGAATTTTTTTGTGGTGATAATTAAGTGAATTTTGTGGTCATAAAATGAATGCCACAGACATTAAGTGAATACCACAGTGGTTAAGCAAATCCATTATTTGCTATAGAACATTTTTTGCTGGAAATCAGAAGTAAATGCTGATTTACTGGCATAAATGTCCTAAATTGCTGTCATGTAACCATGAGGCACTGCACAAATGCTTCTGTCAACATCCAGCTTTTCAAATGAAACTCCAGGTTCATTCTATCTCCAAAAATCTTACTGTTTATTGAATACACTGCATGATAATGTCGAAGCAAAACTAACTCTGAGGTTCCAACACCAATTCATAGACATAAACAATATTTTTTCTAGCCAACCACCCAACATCTTACGTAATCCATATCAACAAGCTCACTTTGTTATGGGAACTGTCTGCTCAAATCCACATCTGTTCTGGTGTCCTCGAAAAGGTTTCAGGCTCTCATAGTCTTCAGCGGAATTGTAGAAGTTTTGTTTTTCCATCTAACCCACTTGAAAGTAATACCTCCCCCCCTTACTCTAAAGGCAAGTTGAAACACAGAGGCATGCTGCATCATTGACAGTGTCAATGCGGATTGGTTGCTGAGCATTCAGAATGTGATTACATGACTGTGGGAGGGAGAGGCCAACAGAACTTCAATTCCAGATCATAAATGCTTTTGGGTGGTCTATCATAACTTCAAATAGCCACGAAGAGACTGGTCATAAGTTGAGGACTATATGTTCTAGCCATGAAAGCCTGTTCCAGTGTATATTATGTACATACTTCTAAATAGACAAGAAACCCTCTTTAAAACATGTGCACTAACACAGGCGAGCAATCAAACAATCCCCTTTGGAGTGGAATTATGCCAAAGCAATGAGTTACAGTGAAAATCAAGCTATTATTTCAATAACTGTGAAGTATGTAGATTTTTGTGTTTTTACTCTTGAGCAAGCAAGCAGGACTGTGATTTGGACTGGTATGGATTTGTCTCTTTGGACCATTGATGAAACAAGTAGCTTCATAGGTGGAGGCGTTTTCCAGCTTGTAGAATCTCCTGCTAAATTTAGGGGAGAAGTGCAATGGCAGCTAATGAAGCAATACACTTTTATTCTGGGAGCAGATAAACCGGAACCCTTATGCTTTGGGATCAAGTAAACGTAAACAGTACTTGGTTAAGAAATGATCAGGAGTTTGAGAAAAAAGTAAAGATATGATGAATTTCCTGTAAACAGTATGTGTTGTTAACAAGAGAAAACTCTGGTGTGACACCATATTCTGTGGTTTGTTTGAATGAAAAAAGAATTGCCACATTAACGAAACATTTCCATTGTTACATTAATCATATCTATGTACAAAAATGTATTTTTCCGGGTATAAATTTTTGCTTGAAATTTTAATCCAGGAAAGTGGGGGAGGGGGAAGAGAAAGGGAGACAAAAAGAGAAATAAACTCTTTGCCTTCCATATCAAAAATTAAGGAATTATAAGCATCAATCTATTTAAAAATGATGTAATTCTTTTCTACCACTTTAACACTAGAAGCTAATTAGTTTCTATTAATTAAGAAAATCTTTCATACCTTAATATTTGGATATGCTTTAATGCTATGGATTTAAATAAATTGACTTCCAAATTTAGGTGCATAAAAGTGTGACACATTAAAGCTGTTTTTGACATTTCTAAGGGAGAATAATGAAATCCTTATGAAGCCAATATTCATGCTCATTTAGGGTGCTATAGCTGGAGTCACGAACTGTTCTATGACATTCCACAGTTTCCTTCATGTGTTACAAATATTACATTGGAGAGTTCACAAATTAATTAGCAGTATAAAAACTTTTAGAAATAAAGTCAATTCAATAAAGACAAGTCCTATTAAAATGCATACTATCATTCAAGATGATTTTTAAAGATGAACAGAAATATTGAAGACTGACTACTAACCCTGAATGAAGATCTTGAAAACAATTTGTTGAATATTAATACTTAGCAAATGTCATTTCTGCTCCAAATACTACTAGTAATTAAGCTTTCTTTCTTTTTCTTTAAAAGAGAAACAAGAGATTATTTTAACAAGAGCCAGTCTACTAGGAATTAACAGCATCAATCAGATCTATCAGCTACTGAAAGAGTTTATTTTTATAAATTGTTTAAGACAATCAGAAGACTTATTTGTTTTATACAAGGACTCTGGATTAGATTTTCAAAGATTTTGTTTATATTGTTCTATTGACAAAATGATGATTTCTAATTAGATACCCAATTTAAGGCAGAATTCTGCTGTCTCTTTTTGGAAATTCACTTCAGTTTAATTAGCCAAGGAATCAACATGGTTCTGTTTAATTCAGTGAGTTTAAGAGACACAGGAATGATCATCTTCAGAGCTTTTGTTGCTGCCAATTCTAATTTCTCCCACTTGGAATATCAGATTAGGAATAAAATGGAAACAATATGGAAACTCACAGCAAAGGTCTGGAAAATACCCAAGCAAAATGTAAGGACCAAAACACATGCAGCCATAATAAATCTCTGAAATACTAAGCTATAAGTGATAATAGTAAAAGCAACATTTTTACGACCATTCCATTTATTCTATGCCAACTAGCAGAACTCTTTTAAGAATTAAGTACGTAGATGTAGAAGTAAATGTAGATGTAATATGTAGGTGTAAATGTAGATGTAGATGTAATATATAGATGTATATGTATGGATGGATGGATGTAATGTAATGTAGGAATAACATAGGATAAGATAAGGTAAGGTAAGGTAAGGTGAGATGAGATGAGATAGTGATAATATAGTGATAAGATAGTGATATAGTAATGTAATATACATTATGTTTAATTACAATATAATCATACTTTTGCATGAGTGCCAGAACAGAGACAAGTAGAAGTAATTATTTATATTTATTGCAGCCACTTTTCAGTGCAGAATGAATTCAACTTGTATGCAAATTGTGCATACATTACCAATCAATTTCTTCTAATAGATTTTCAATAGATCAAATATGCAAGCTGGGAATAGGGATAGAATTCTTGGCAACTAACAGAACTTTACTGCTATTGTCTAAACTGGGATGTTTATAGACACATGTGGTAATTATGGCATCTTATCAAAGGATGCTTGAATATTCCTAAATCTAAAATAAAACTGTTAATATTTCCAGGAAAAAAAAAAAGCACAGGAAACTCAATGAGCTCTGTGAAATTTTTTGCATCCTCTTCATCTCATCAGCACTTACAGAAAGTAGATATTGCAACAAATGTTCAGAGAATGAAGCAGACCACTGGATATAAATGTGAGCATATATAAATCTTGCATTACATGTTATAGTTGTGTATACGGTATATCTGGAAATCTACTTAGGCAATGTGGATTATTCATAGCACAACAAAAGTAGTTCTCAACTTATTACCACAATTGATCCCCAAAACTTCTGTTGCTAAGTGAGAGAATTGTTAAGTGACTTTTGCTCCACTTTACAACTTTTCTTGCCACAGTTGTTAAGTAAATCCTTGTAGTTGTTAAGTTAGTAACTTGGTGGTTAAGTAAATCTGGCTTCTCCATTGACTTTGCTCATCAGAAGGTCACAAAAGGTGATCACATGACCCTGGGATACTGCAACCATCATAAATATGAACCAGTTGTCAAGCATCCGAATTTTGATCATATGACTATGGCGATGCTACAAAAATGGTGTGAAAAATGGTTATATGACTTTTCCCAGGTCCATTATAACATCAAATGGTCATTAAACAAGTGGTTGTAAATCAAGGGCTAGTTGTACTGCCAATTTCTGGTACCTGAAATATGTTATATATGAAGTTGATCTGAATCTAAATGGGAGACTTTGGGACTGCTTCACAAATAAGTGCCTCAGTGCTCTCTAGAGAAGAGGCTTGATACAAATGTGAACCATTAATTTGGAATCGTTTTTTTTTTCAGCTGTGCTATTTTTTTTACTTAATGCTATACTTGAATGGTACATCCACACAGAAAGAGGCATTTAAGCATTTTCAACCGAGCCCTATTTTTAGAGCAGTAAAAGTTTGGGACAGTGCCTTTAAATATTACGAAACAGCCATTCATTCATCGTCAAGAGACTTAAGAGACTGTCCCAATTATGCAGAATTTAAAACTAAGATTAGCTCTTGAGCCTCTATTTCCAATGCTCTGAGTTAAGCATTGTTGTGTTGGCAAGGCAAGCATGAAAGTGTAAATGTTCCATTAGCTGAAGTGAAACCAAATTTAAAGCTTCCGGTTGGCAAATTTAAAGCTTCTGGTTGCACAAAACTCAAGTAACATTAGCTTTGCAACTCTAACTGAGTAGCTAAGAGTATAATAGGGGAATACATCTCATTAGCTAAAGCTTCTGTCAATATCATCCCACATTCAACCTCCCTTTTGTTCTCTATATATGGTATTAAAATTGCAACATCATATATTGTTTGTAAGAATTCTCAAAGCTGCAACAAATCTCTATGGTGGTTTGGAGCCACACAATTATAGCTTTGAACCTAGCTCTCACTTTTGTTGCTAACCTGCTTTGCTGATGTAATTCCATAAGAATTTGCTAGATTGACTCACAATGTAAAAAAGATGTTGAGACTCTAGAAAGAGTACAGAGAAGAGCAATAAAGATGATTAGGGGGCTGGAGGCTAAAACCTATAAGGCAGGGCTTTTCAACCTTTTCACCCATTGTACCACTTTTAGGCTATGGCAACATTCGAGTACCACCAGTCGCTATAAGGAACGGTTGCTGGAATTGGGTATATCTAGTTTAATGAAGAGAAGGACGAGGGGTGAAATGATAGCAGTGTTCCAATATCTCAGGGGCTGCCACAAAGAAGAGGGACTCAAGCTATTTACCAAAGCACATGAAAGCAGGACAAGAAATAATGGATCAGGAAACTGATCAAAGAGAGAAGCAACCTAGAACTAAGGAGAAATTTGACAGTTAGAACAATTAATCAGTGGAACAACCTGCCTCCAGAAGCTGTGAATGCTCCAGCACTGGAAGTTTTTAAGAAGAAACTGGAAGCCATTTGTCTGAAATGGTGTAGGGTTTCCTACCTGAGTAGGGGATTGGACTAGATGACCTCCAAGGTCCCCTCCAACTTTATTGTTATTGTTATTATTTCATACAAATTCAGTTCAGTTGCCAATGTTACAATACCACACAATAGGAGCTGTGGTGGTACAGTGGTTAGAATACAGTATTGCACGCTAACTCTGCCCATTGCCAGAAGTTCAATGCTGATTGGCTCAAGTTTGACTTAGCTTTCCATCCTTCTGAGGTGGTAAAATGAGGATCTCAAATTGTTGGGGGCATTATGCTGACATTGTAAACCACCCACAGAGTTTTGTGAAGCACTATGGAATGGTATATAAGCGCTAGTAATAGTGCCATTCACATACCATCCTGTTGCAAATTATGTCTGTGAATTCAGTTCATTGATGATATTGGCAGCTATTTACATACTGAATCATTAAAAAATTGTTTACTGGTAGTGAACATTTGTTTCTTTTGAAATAAGTTGCTGCTAATGTTGTTATTATTTCTAAGTTTCCTGAATGTGGTATAATAAAATAAAAAAAGTTGTTGAAAATGATGTTAATATATATATGATTTTTACATACAAAGTAATCACCATCTAGAATACAACATCATGGATATAATGATAATTGAAAAGCAAACACTATTCTTTGCAGATGTGTAATGCCCATGGACAGCAGAATTGAGAATTCGAGGGGGGAGGATTACAAAATATGGTTCTCATGATTGAAAAAAAGATGAGTATGAAAAAGATCTTGCAAATTCATCCCTGTAGCCACTGCTACATTAGGCAAAATATTAAGACAAGTTAAACTTTTTTTTTAAGTATCATTTCAGCTATATCAGCCATGGATTCACAAAAATACCCATTCCTGAATATACCTTACATCTTACAAAGTTACTTTGATAATTCTTAGGTTCCTGCCTGGAACTCAAATTTCCAAATAATGCCAAACATATGCTTTATTTTTCTTTTCCTTTGCACTTATTATTCCTTGATGAATAAAATTATAATATAATAATAAACTGAATATGTAAAATTCAATAGCAGTCATGTAACAAAAACTTTACATTTTCATTCCAAAAGCATCAGAAACTTTCTAACATTATAATTCACAGTTTGGAAAACAGTCATGATGTCCCCCTCCCCTTACGCCTTTTCTTTTGGAATTAAATATAAAATGTTTTAACTAGATTACATTTTAATAAATGTACATGAATACGATTTGAAAGGCAAATATGAATTTTTAGACTAAATAGATCCATATCAGCTCTGCTTTACGGAATTCATTATGCAAGCATTTTTTTCCCTGATAAAAAAAGCCCAATGCATATTAATCTTCTAATAAACCATATCATTAGCTGCAATAAATAATGATTTAACAGAGCAGGTTATAGAGCCACCAGAAATTGTTTCTGAAATGAAAGAAGTTGAATGATCTGAAGCATGACATTAGATTGTGATAAAAGGTAAAGAGGATTGGATGTTGTGAATTACATGAATACTATTGTTCTATCTGAGGGTTGTATTTAGTTGTAAACTGATCATAGAAGTGGAATTGGGCTAACTGAAGCTATCTACAATTTCATACAAAATGCATAAAAACTCTTCCTAACATATGGTGTATACAGTATGAACAAATGCATATAGCTGAATATGCAAAGGATTTTATGTGACCTTAAGTCCTGTGAATTATGGATTCCTATTGTAAACAATACTTTCTGGGCAAAGATCTGTGTCCTGGAAAAATTCGTCCTGCACACTCAGGAAGAAACAGTACTTGAATGTTCAGTTTAGGTAGCAGAGTTACTAACTGTAGCCCCATTTTCCTCTACAAACTTCAGTTTATTTCTCATAATGCAGTAAAAAGGCAAATCTGAGTCACTTCTGTTACTGTCAGTCAAATCTACCAGCAATACTACCAGACCTACACTGCATAAATATGGACGTTAAAGGGAGGTCCTCATTTAGCAACCACAACTAGAACTGGAAACTTGCCATTATTATTATTATTATTTATCCCAAGCCCTAATTCTAAAATAAGCTGCCAATATTAAAAATAAAAGGGGACGGAAGAAACAAAAAAAAAGAACGCTATGCAAAAAAAAAAACACGATTGTAACTTAATCCCTGTTCCTTTTTTTTTTAAATAAAATGCACATACAAAGAGTTGGATCTTTATATCCCTGTGATTAGAATAATAGCTTTTTACCCACCCATCTTAGAACCCCTTCTGAAGGTATTTAGCGAATAGCAACATTTGACGTGCATTCATTTCATGCAAAATTCATTTCATTCATTTGCATGTGCATTTAATTGCAATTATTTAAGGATAATGTAGCTATTTTCCTGCTTCCCTCTTTTTACCCAATTACAACATTGGAGGGCTATAATATCTACACTAAAATGTTCAGAAGATGCACCTGAGCCAAGTCTTAATTTAAATGACCAAGACTTGAAATACAAGTGGAGTAAGGAACATTTTGACAGTCAAAGACTTCAGTTACCATTTGCCGTGAGCTGAGACTAAGTGGGTTGGCTACATAATATAATTAGATACACTAAATTTAGAGAAAAGTTTAGGAATCTCGGTTTTTAAACTATGATATGACTATATACATAGGATTTGTCTAACCTCATAATAGTGGGAAGCCATTTTGAGGTAATCATGGTCAGGAAAATTCCATGCACTACAAAAAATGGCCTACATGTGGGGGCCAAACTTTTTTTTAGGCCTGAAGTAGAATAACCATTTTCATTTCTCTTGGAATATAGGGACAGAATAAATATTCCTTTACAGGAAATCATTGACTTAAGAGCACAACTGGGACCAGAATTTCCATTTCTAAGCAAGACAGTTGTTAAGTGAGCCAGATTTTATGACCATTTTTGCCACAGTTGTTAAGTGAATCACTGTACTTGGTAAATGAATTGCTCAGTTGTCAAGCAAATCCAGCTTCCATGATTGACTTTACTTCTCAGAAGCTGGCTAGCAAGGAGGCAAATGGTGACCACATGACCTCAGGACCCAACAATTGTCATAATTACATACATGCACCAGCATCTTGATCACATGACCATGGGTGTTACGCAATGTTATTCATAAGTTCAAGGGCCGGTTGTAAGTCACTTTTTTCAGTGCTGTGGTAACTTCAAGCAGCACTAAAGGAATGGTTGTTAAGTTAGGGACTACCAATATTAATATACAATAGAATTTTCTGACAGAAAACCTGTTGAATTTCACTTGGCTTGAAAGTAAGGAGAGTTCTCTGAAGTTCAAGCTACAAACAAAATTTCCCCTGCAGATCCATGAATGCAGGCAAATAATTCATATTGCCCTGATCAGACATTATCATCTCATAAGTACATTGTTTTTCTTGCACCATTCCATATAAACTAATTAATATAATTAGCATTGTTACATTCCAGTGACAACTTCCATTATTATTTCAGGTCAAGATATGCAAATGATGGAAAGTAACTTATGTTAATAATAATGTTTCAGGGAGCACTTGTAATTAAACTTAAATCACTGTCTGAAAGTGTTTAATGTGATTAAAATAATATTTGACCCAGAGTTTCAGTTTATGTAGACTTCCAGATGAAAACCCATTTCCTTGAGATTTAATTATGGTGGCATGCATATTCATACCTATCTGCTCAAATATATTCATATCAAACAATCCACTGAGACATGTGGTATTATCTCATGATCAGAGGCAGTTTTCATAGTGGCCATTGTAAGAGCAAATTCATAAGACAAAGAACAGCATTAAAACACAAACAACTCGTAAGACCCAGACCAAACAAAGCACATTTAAGAGCTAGGAGTTTAATGAAAAAGAGTTCTCGTGTTGCGCATGTAAACCTTGCTCTAATGCAGGGGTCTTCAAACTTGGCCCTTTTATGACTTGTGGACTTCAACTTCCAGAATTCCTCAGCTGAGAAATTCTGGGAGTTGAAGTCCACAAGCCATAAAAGGGCCAAGTTTGAAGACCCCTGCTCTAATGGCTGAGCCATCTTGCAAATTGTCAGCCATGGAAATGACATTCCTTCAGTTGTTCCTTAATCAAGCAGTATCACTGGCTGCAAACTCAAGCTCCATATACAGATGCATTGGGCCTAGAATTTCCTCTTTCAATTCCCACACAATGAAATCCTGAAAGGGATAATCTTCTGAAGAAAAGAAAAGTTACTTTAGAGAAAATGTCCTAAAGCAATGTTTCTCAATCTTGGCAGCTTGAAGAATTCTGGTAGTTGAAGTCCACCCATCTTCAAGCTGCCAAGGTTGAGAAACACTGCCCTAAAGCATGGCCTCAGGATTTTCCCGATCCATTATTTAATGTCTCTGGGTCAGACAAACAGGATGGCTGATTTCTGTTCCTAGGGAATAATGACCGTGCTGTGGGAATAAGCAGGCCATGCCAGATGGGTTTTCCATTCCAGTTGAATGCTGCTGTGCTACAGGTGAATAGGTATTGCACACATACGGCATTCAGAGCAATTTGGTTTTGTATGATTAGCCAGCAGTAAGCTAAACTGTTATATCTGAGACAGCATGCCTGGTTCAGTGCTCTTGGTAATATTCCTATCCATACTTGGCAAATCTGCTTAGGATCACTTCACTTATTGCATTTTTAGCAGTGCATATGTCAACTTAAGCATATTTAGCATCTGAAATGTGAATGTAACAACTGAACCTGTAAACATAGCTATCATACAGGAAGCTGTGATTGGCTGTTGAGCTCTGTTCTGACTGATCTTTTTATTTTCCACCCATCACCTCCTCTCCACATTTTAATAATGGAATACTACTTTAACAGATTAGTCATGGATGATTGCTTTGAGTTTATACAGCCTTAGTAGATCTATTTAGTTGACAAATATGTGTCTCCAATTATATGGAGAGCAAATATCAGTTATGAGCCATTTCCTCCTTTCCAGTTTGATTGCTCTTGGATTTTGTATAAAGACCCTCCCCTGTACAAAATACAAAGATAAGTTCAACTTATGATATTATAATATTGGCTCAGTATTCTAGAATCTTGTTGTCCCATGCTATGAAAAGAATTTGCTTTCTGCATTTCTTCCCCTGCTGATAGCCTTTCTCCCTTTCCTACACATATATTTCTTCTTCCTGCCCTCTTGTGAATAAGAACAAGATATATTGCTAGCTCAAGTGCTTTTCAGCTTCTCCTCAATAGCCAAGTGGAAACAAGCAGAAGTGAAATTTGCAAAGGGTCAAGCAAAAACTGTGGGGTATTTTTAAGAACTGAAGTAAGGGATTAAGTAGTGGAAGTGAAGGGATTTTTATTGTTGCAACTTAGGTCAGGGCAGTTGTTCTCAGCATTTCAAGTTGGCAGAAGAAAAGGTCATTCAAAACTGCTTCTGAGGGTTTGGAGCCTGACCAGAATGGTTGGTCAGGAAATTCCCTTTGTGTATGGTAAATATTATATGTCTGCTACCATAAATTTCCTGGGACCTTAATACAGGAAAGAAGGTTCCAGATGGAAATTAGCATTCCCAGAAATTGTTCTGCTTTTAGTCCCATCCATAGGAGACAGCACAGAAAAATTAAAAGGTTTGCCACCAACAGCAACTATTTTGATGTTGATACAAATAATGTGACAAACTACATTTTATTAATTGAGAAAGAAAGCACTTGTCAACAGTGTATCCTTAGTTTCTTATATGCAAATTACCATTTGCATATAAGCAAATAGACAATCTAACAGCAAAAATATAGTAAATTGTAGTGGTGAAGTACATAACTGCAAAGCTAAAGTATATTAACAAACACTCTTGGGGAAAAAATCAGAAAAGAACATATCAACCACAGTTTCAAATCAATCCTAATAATATTACAAGTATGATATGTAAAACTTCAGACTGTATTAAGTGCTTATCCTTAAATGATAGTCAAATGAGACAATCTACTGTGCAGTTCAGTTGCTGTAATTTGCTTTTGTTGTGCTTTTCTTGCATCTTTCATTAAATAAATGCTATGATGTTTCTGTGACAGAATAATGACTGAGTATAGCTCTGTTACTCATCAGGATTAAGTCCCACCCTTTTGATATTCTGTAAAGCTAGAAGATCTGTAAAGCTAGAGATTTTCCCTCTCATGCCTTAAGTTGACATGAATGGAACTAATTGTTGAATTATTGTATCTGAGTTTTTGTATAGAGTGACTAGGAACCATTTGGTTTTGTACTGTATTGTGTTTTTATTGTTCATTATATGTGAGCCACTCAGAGACAGTTTGGAATTGAGCTTTGCCTGTGTTGAATTAAATCAATATATCAAAATCAAATTATTACTGTAAATTTTTAACTTATGGTTTGAAGTTCCAATGTCATACATTTCCTACCATTGTTATGTGTTTTAATGGAAAACACACACACACACACACACACACACACACACAAGGCTAGCTTCTTTGCTAGCTGAAAAGCATTTCTCATATTAGCATCCAATAAACAATTGTTACTAAATTAATTGTACATATCAGCTAGTAGATGTTTTACCATGTGATGTGGGCCCTAAAGTTGTGAATGTTGGAGTTAGAATATAATAGAACTTAAAAATTGATTATTATTTTTTGCCATTTTTATGCTTGCTGTGGCTTCCATTTACAGATACCAACAGATGTAGAAATAGTTTTGATATGATTTTTTATATTAAATGTACTTATTTTCAGTATTTTCCATCAGCAAAACACAATGATGCCATTAAAAAAGGAGCCACAACTATGCTTTGTTAAATTAAATACAAAATTAGTATCTTTTTGGTTCAGTAGTAAAGTAAAATAAAAATTAAAAGTATTTTACAATGAAATGAAATTATCCTTGCTATAAATCGCTACCATCTGCAGATATTTTCATCATTTGGAATATCTTATTACAATAACGGTTCCTTAGAGTAGGCAGTGTTGCTACTAATTTGCAGTAACAGAATTTGGAAGGGGAAAAAAAAAAGGTTTTCAAAATCCAATTAAGCCTGAAGTGCTATTGGATGAAATAAGTGGAACAAATTGAGCCATTTAATATTAGTGTCCAAAATATATTTCCTTCATTTTTCAAGCTCATTGTTTGATACATAACTATTGGATTAGAGCTGAGGATACCTTGTCATATCAACAAGAGTCTCATTCAATAGAGGTTTCCTCTCCCTTCTGCTGGAAAGGAAAGATTGGTCACCAACACACGAACTAAAGACTTTTGTTACCAGCCAAATGCTGGTAGCACATAACACTGGTTTTGGGGACCCTGCATTGATTACCTGGTTTCCAGGTTCTGTTTCAGATACTGATTTTGACCTAAAAAGCACTTCATAGCTTACCACCCAGATATCTTTAGGAGCACCAGCCAGCCAACAATTATAGCCAACAATAGGAAGAAACTATTGTAAATCCTACACTCTGGTAAGTTTAGGGGGCTGAAGGAAGAAGACACAATGGAACTTCTTTCCTAAAGAGATCAGGCTGTGCCCCTTGCTGTTTCAGAGGACCCTCCCCTGATTTAATTGGATGTGGTATGATGTTGCCACCTTTTGATTGTATCTTCTTTGTTGTAAATATTGTTATATTTTTCTTTTTGTATTGGTTGTTTTATATTACATTTTTTGTATATGAGCTGCTGAGAATAATTTTGATCTGCAGGATACAAATATGTAAGTAAATAAATGAAAGGAAGGAAGGAAGGAAGAAAGAAAGAAAGAAAGAAAGAAAGAAAGAAAGAAAGAAAGAAAGAAAGAAAGAAAGAAAGAAAGAAAGAAAGAAAGAAAGAAAGAAAGAAAGAAAGAAAGAAAGAAAGAAAGAAAGAAAGAAAAGAAAGAAACCAGGATGACCCAAATTGAAAAATAGTCACAGAGGTTTCCTGAGAGAGTATAAATGCTGTTATTGTACAGAATAAGATATTTGCCTATATTAAATAATTTCTATGCTACAGAAATGCCTGGAGAATTGGTTGGACTCTTAACTATTGATGTAAAATATCTTTTGGAATTTAGATATTGTCAATGTTGATTTCTCTCCTACCTTTTCTAAATGCCTCAATGCAATTTTTAGAGATCGTCTTAATGTTTTCTTCCACCACAGCCTCTGCTTGTTTTGCCCTGTGCATGCTTAGTTTTTACTGCAAAGCTTATCAATACATGATGTAACAAGGGATTTTGTTTCTCAGCTGATTTATCACAGAGCCAGATGTTAATTTGGGCTGAGGGGGAGTAATTGGGCATCCTACTAGCTCCTGTGCTTATGTGAAAACAAGACATTGGGTTTCCCGGCTACTGATGCAGCATCTTAACCATCACCATAGTGCCAGTTGCAGTTTTTAGATTGAATTTGTAATGTATATGTATAAGATGTGTGTGCACGTGGAGTGTATGTACACACAAGCATACAAAAGTTTTGGGCTTTTTATTTTTATGTGTTGTTCTCTACAGCAGATATCCCCAACCTTTTGGGCACCAGGGACCAGTTCCATGGAGAGAGGTTTATCCACAGACCGGAGGGTGCATGATTTTGTGTGCTGCCTGCATCCCGCAGATAGGGCTTTGCTTGTTTGTGAGGACCGGTTGCTGGCATGCTGCAGCCCAGTACTGGTCCATGGACTGGGGGTTGGGGACCCCTGCTCTACGGTATATAAAAATGGATTATGCATATGAAAAAGTTTTTCTGCATATGAATTCTCTTCCTCATACTTGGATCTCAAGTTGAACAATATTAATGAAGCATTATTTCTACCCTCACTTGTTCCTTCTTGTAATAAAAGCAGAACATAAAATACAAATGAAAAGAAGACTGTATACAAAGAAAAGCTTTCTGTTGAAAAGGTGGTATTCAGTTTCATTCTTCTTTCTGGCAGATAGTCTGTTTTAATAATGCAAGCAAATGAAACATTAGCTCCAAGAGACTTTGTCTTTCTAGTTATAAAAGACAAATGAGTTGTATTATATCACTTGATTTTTTTTTTTCCTTTTTCTTCAGCTTTTCCATTTTTATGAAACGTAGCTTGATGAAGGTATGTAAAGCAGCTCTGGTGGGTAATTCACTTTGTCAAATTATAGCATCTTTGAAACAAGGAACTCAATATTATATTTATCTTTTAAATCTGCAGCAAAGCCTTCCATTCATTAATTGCATGATGCTGGCTTTGCTCATAAGATACATAATAATGTTAATACAATGATATTCCTTGGGGTAAGATTTAATAAAGACATAGGTGTTGCATACAGCTAGCAATATAGTTTAACTCCAATTAAACTGAAATAAACTTATTTTACTCTTTTTTAATATAGACCAAATCTTGCAATCACCATTTTTTGCAAGATTTTGCCAGAGACCAGTGAAGTCTTGCAAGATTTTTGGATTCTGATAAAATGAGATCTTGTAAAATATCAGAGTGATATTGCTAATCTTGCAAGATTTCAGTTTATTAATTTTTATAGGGTGGGGATGGGAGGCCCAATATGGCCTGAAGAGATTGCCAAACCTTGTAGATCTCTGTCAGATCCTGTAAATTTGCTTCTTTTTGAAATTAAATTTCAAAATAAATTAATCTAAACAAAAGGTCTCCACTTCAGGAAATTAAGATAACAGAAAATCGAAGTGACATTTTAAGTATAATATTCTAGCCCTTATTACTGCTGACATCTATGTTTTAATGTTAACTAGAGGTTGTTTTTTTTTAATTAGCTAATGTTCTAAGCCAGTGATGGCGAACCTTTTAGAGACCCAGTGCCCAAGCTGCAACCCAAAACCCACTTATTTATCACCAGGTGCCGGGTGGGCGTGGCCGTGGTGGTCATGGCAGACTGGGTAGGCATGGCCAGGGTGGTGGGGGCCAGTCCTTCGCCATCTCCGGGGCACAGCATGGGTGCCCATAGAGAGGGTCTGAGTGCCGCCTCTGGCACGCGTGCCATAGGTTCACCACCACTGTTCTAAGCCCATTTGCAGGGGCATGCAGGTAAAAATCTGATAAATGAATGAGTGAATAACTCAATAAATATGATGTCTTTCAGTATGGATCCAGTCAAATATGATTTAGACTTTTTGAAAACATTGCTTTCAATAGGAATAGGAACATAAACTATTCATCATATAGAATATAGAAAACAGTTAATCATGCATTTATTTCTCTGATATATTTTTTATCTCATCTATCATACCAATGCTCAAGGAAGTACTCAAGGAAGTAAACAGAGCCTTCTCCCATTTTTCCTCACAATTGTGTGAGATGGGCTGGGCTGAGGGAGAGTGACTGGTCCAAACTTAGCCCAACTAAATTCTAGAACAGAGGATTGATTGAACCTGGATCTTCCCAGTACCATTCCATCACCTTTTGTACTGTGTTGACTTTTCCTCCATCTTGTTCAGGAATTACTCCATGTAGATAGAAGCTAAAAGTCTTTTTCAGAGTAATCTGGAGATCTTGATGATTGAATCTGGCATAAACAGCAGTTTACCCAGAGTGCTGTCCAGCCAATTAATTCCAACCATTAGACTGTTTGTTTTTGCTGAATCCTTGTTATGCCCTGGGCTGTATTCCATTATTAATGCATTTTAGTTTTCTTTGTAGCAAGTACTGTATAAGGTACAGAAAGATATGAGCTCAGGGGAGCTGCCACTCCTATCCACTTTGACTTTGGGATTAGTCACTTCTGTTATCATGTTAAATTTGTTATCTGAGGGTATGAAATCATGGGTATTTATCAATACACTATATTATATATCTCTTCTAACTGGTAAAATGCAGGCAACAGTATTGTGGATTGCACAGCAGACACTAGATTAGAGAACTTAGCTTGCATAGAATAGGTATACTTAACATAAAACTGGACTTCAGTTGAGTTTGTGGTATACTGCCCAAAATATATAAAACTGATAGGAAGTATCCTTGCTATTTCAAGGACTGCTGTATAGGACACAGTACAACTAAGCTGTTAAACTAAGTTATATCTCTATCTTCCTAAACAAGCATTGTGTGAAGTCTTAATGCAGGGGTCCCAACCCCTGGGCCGTGGCCCACTTCTGGGCTATGGCCTATTTGGAATTGGGCCATGTGAGTGGCTGGCTGAAGCACACATGCACAGCTCAACTGCAAGGGCTGTGTGTGTGCATGCCAGCCTGCCACTTGTGTAGCCCAGATCTTCTCTTCCCTCCCCTAGCAGGGCCACCAAGCCGCAAAGGTTGGGGAACATTGTCTTAATGCACCAAAGCCATGATGCATGGTAGAGTTTAACATCAGGTCATTTTGTGGTGGTTGTGGGTGCAAATGAATGGAAGAGTCCATGGGTGGGTGATTCTTGCTTGTTGCAGTCCAATGGTGATAAAGGAAGATCCCAAGATGACTTGTATTAAAATTGCTTTATTGGTCACATACAGTATAGACATAATTTGTTTCTTAGATTAAAAAAAAAAGCAGCTGTAAAAGGAGATACTGCAAAAAGTATATATACAGTATATATATATATACACACACACCTACATCCATATCTACACCATCTATATCTATATCTATCTATCTATCTATCTATCTATCTATCTATCTATCTATCTATCTATCTATCTATCTATCTATCTATCTATCTATCTATCTATCTATCTATCTATCTATCTATCTATCTATCTATCTATCTATCTATCTATCTATCTATCTATCTATCTATCTATCTAACTATCTTTATCTGCATATCTATCTATCTATCTTTATCTGCATATCTATCTATCTATCTTTATCTGCATATCTATCTATCTATCTTTATCTGCATATATATACATGAGACATTAATTATTAAAAAATCTATCCAATTATGAAAAGTATAAAACAAAGAATAAATTAAAAATCGGCTTCACCTATCTTCCCAAAAAAGTTTTCCTTTACTTACCATGTCATATTGACCTCTTAATATTTATAAATCATATTAATTCTTTGAATGGTATTGCATTATTACTAGCTTACCGTAGTAATATTTTACTACTTAGCTACCTATTTATTACTTTTTATATTTATCATTTATCCAATTTATATGGCAGCCCATCCATCTGAGAAACTTTGGATGGCAACCAAACAAAAAATAAGCATTAGAATAAATCACAACCCAACTAAAATCTTATCAAGGCTAAATAAACATAAATACCGTTAGAAATTTATGCTAGAGCTCCCAACTAAAAACCTGCCCATTTTGCCTGGAGAAGGATTTAGATCTTCAGGGACTTGTGAAGGGCCAATAGAGTAGGGTCTGTCTGGATTTCAGTAGGAAGGTTTTTTTTTATAGGTATTCACTTTGTTTTGATAAGAGGAAAAGGTGATTTTGCATCCAATAATAATTTTCACATAAATACTGTGAGTCTAAGATCTCAGGAGACACTAGTTTCAGAAAGTTTGATAATGTACTTCAAAAAAATCTTAATTATCTTAATTATCCTTTGGCTAATAGTATAGTTTAAAGCAGTTATATGAGATTTTCTGATACAATGCAAACAGCAGATTCAGAATAATAGAGTTGGAAGGGACCTTGAAGGTCTTCTAATCCAACCTCCTGCTCAAGCAGGAGACCGTATACCATTTCAGACCAGTCTCTTCTTAAAAGCCTCCAGTGATGGAGCACCCACAACATGGCAAGGTGTTCCACTGGTTAATTATTAGGAAATTTCTCCTTAGTCCTAGGTTGCTTCTCTCCTTGATTAGTTTCCATCCATTGTTTTTTGTCTTGCCTTATGGTGCTTTGGAAAATACTAGGCTAGGCATATCCAATTCCTGCAACCGTTCCTCATATGTTTTAGCCTCCAGTCCCCTAATCATCTTTGTTGCTCTTTTCTGCACTCTTTCCAGAGTCTCTACATCTTTTTTACATGGTGACCAAAACTGCATGCAGTATTCTGTGGGGTCTTACTAAGGCTTCATTAATTAATTAAGTCTACTAAGTACTTCATTTACTAATTACTAATTACTTCATTTACTAAAGCTTCATTCAGTCATTCATTCATCTCAATTTGGGCCTCACCAGAATAGGTCTTTTAGGTGATAAACGAGGGCTTAGGGTTCTTTTTTGATGCCAAGTGTATTTCACAATTCCAACTGGTACAGATACCACTCTACAAATGGCATTCCAACAGCATCTGTTTATGTATATTGTAAGACAAAGTGCAACTATGCCTTATTGTCTCACTTTTTCTCTATATTTGGTCACTACTCCACCTACAATGGCACTTGATTGAAAGATCAAACATTTTGAAAATGTAGAGCCTCACACATTTTTTGAGATCATCCTATGATGATCAACTATGTCTCTTTTTTTTTAATTTTAATTTTTCTTTTTCACTTTACAATTTACTATGTCTTGAACCCAAATTCAGTCAATTGAGATGATCGGTAATGAATGCTTGGCTAAATGGTCTGCAGATCAGTGCATTTTACTGAGATTAAAGTGGTCTCGATTTCTTGAAATCCAGAAATAGTTCCCTTTATTCATCTTCCTTACTCATTCTTAAAGAAGCAAAGCAAGCATTCTAAATTTAGATATTAAGCTTCTTTGTGCAATCAGTGGATAACATGACATTCCAGAGGTTCTGTCATTACAAATAGAAAAAATATAAAGCACACACACAAAAAAAATCCACATATTTTCTAAAGGCAGGTCGACCATGGTTAAGTGAAAAGATTACTGTCAGCTATTCAAGTGCTGTAGCTTGTTCAAAAGGCTGGAAATATATAGTGTAGAACAAAAGACAGAATCACCCCCAAAGGAAAGAGATTTAGAAGTCTCTCTCTAGGTTTGTCAAGTGATTCATAGTTTAAATTAAGAACTTCTAGAACCCCACAGGGTGAAGTTACTTTGTTGGCTCTTCCAACTTTCAAAAGTAATTTTTATTTTTCCTCCATCTGCGCCAAGGAATACAGAATGGATTAATGATTCAAGTAGCAAAAACAAATGCATGTATACACACATGCATGTACAGTAATTGAGTTAAGGGTAGCTTTTAATGAGAAGTCTTCATAATTTCCTTTACTGGACCTTTTAGAAAAAAATACATTCGAGAAGTTGCCTAAAAAGTAAGGTTCTACTTTTAGGCAAGAAAAACCAAATGCACAGGTGTAGTATAGGGGGTACCTTGCTCAATAGTAGTAACTGTGAGAGGGTGCTCGGAGTCCTAGTGGACAATCACTTAAATATGAGCCAGCAGTGTGCTGCAGCTGTCAAAAATGCCAACATAGTGCTAGGCTGCATTTAACAGAGGGATAGAATCAAGATCACATGAAGTATTAATACCACTTTACAATGCCTTGGTAATGCCCACACTGTACAATACCTTGATACAATGCCCACACTTGGAATACTGCATCCAGTTTTGGTCACCATGATGTAAAAAAGATGTTGAAACTCTAGAAAGAGTACAGAGAAGAGCAACAAAGATGATTAGGGGACTGGAGGCTAAAACATATAAGAAACGGTTGCTGGAATTGGGTATGTCTAGTTTAATGAAGAAAAGGACTAGGGGTGACATGATAGTACTGTTCCAATATGTCAGGGGCTGCCACAAAGAAGAGGGAGTCAAGCTATTCACCAAAGCACCTGAAGGCAGAACAAGAAGCAACGGATGGAAACTAACCAAAGAGAGAAGCAACCTAGATCTAAGGAGAAATTTCCTGACAGTTAGAACAATTAGTGGAACAACCTGTCTCCAGAAGTTGTGAATGCTCCAACACCGGACTGGACAGCTGTTTGTCTGAAATGATATAGGGCAGGTCCCTCCCAACTTTTTATATTATTATTATTATTATTATTATTATTATTATTATTATTATTATTATTATTATTATTATTATTATTATTATTATTATTATTATTGTTGTTGTTGTTGTTGTTGTTGTTGTTGTTGTTGTTGTTGTTGTTATTGTTGTTGTTGTTGTTGTTGTTGTTATTGTTGTTATTGTTGTTATTATTGTTATTGTTGTTATTGTTGTTATTGTTGTTGTTGTTGTTATTATTATTATTATTATTATTATTATTATTATTATTATTATTATTATTATTATTATTATTATTATTATTATTATTATTATTATTATTATTATTATTATTATTATTATTATTATTATTATTGTGCTCAATGTTTGGGACAGAGCTATATCTTAGTTTTTCCATGTTCAGGGAAAATCACATGGTGCGGTCAAAACAGTAAAGATGGTGGCCATAGGAGTGCAATCAACATTCCACCATTTTTTATGTGTCCTGTACATAAAAAATAACTGGGAGACTGTGAATATACTAAACTAAGCCATATCTAAAAATGCTAGAGAATTGCTGGAAGCCTGGCACTTAGACAAATTGGCCATCAACAGAAATGCAGAGATAAACAATATCTACATACAATTAAAAAGATACAATTAAAAAGATACAGAGGGGGAAAAAAGACCAAAACACCTCCCACCAGCAATCAACATTCAGGTAAACAGAGATTAACACCAGGATTAATACCTGACCAACAATCAAGCAATAAAAAATACCTCAATCAAGGAACCACCAGCTGACACAAACAATTAAATAGTAAACAAAAGTCTAATCAAGGAGCTACCAAGACACCCCCCAACAACACTGACAAGGCAAGCTAACTTGTATATAAACATAGAGCAAACCCCATTCCCTTCTAGCACTGATGATGTCACCTAGTTGGATAATGAAATATCTACAAGAAAACAACTAAGCTCAGAGAGCATCAAGGACCCCTCATAAAAATCAGGTATTACTTCAATAGCAGCACGATGGTTATCATCTTGACTATTTGAATCATGCCCTGCAAATGCCCCTACTCACATTTAGTTTCCTATCTTTCCTATAATACTACTACACACAAATCACACAAGAAAGCATTGCTCTGAATTGCTTGTCCCTCCGCTCTCTATTGTTGGCTGCTGTCTGCAGAGTCAAAGAAACATAATAACTAGTGGTCAGTTTCTAAATATTTTGCGTGGAAGTGTACCAGTAGCCCTATCAATTCTGTAACAGGTGATACAATGACAATTTGTGGTGTGTTGTTTGTGTTTGGTTTCTTGGAATATTCAAATATGTGTGCATGAATGAAGCCATTATGACTTATTCAACAAACTGGGTTTTAAGAAAAGTTGCATTTAGTATAATGTGTGCAAAAGATTCCTCTCAAATTAAAAAACAAAACAAAACACTAAATGATTAGGTCAGAGTGTGGATTCAGTGGGGACTACTATGGTGAAGTGTATGTATTTACACACATATAAAAAAATTATGTGCCCCCACGTACATACTTTACTATATATGTATTAATGTGGCAGGTAAATCATGACAAAACAGTAGGATTTTGTCACACTTCAACTTTCTCCTTTAGTCCAAGCCTGAGATTTTTATTTGCTGCTTAACATTTCTTATTTTTTTCTTTTAAGTCTTGAGAAATTTCTCCAGGATGAGGCTGAGAGGTTAATTTCCAAATAATTGGAGGTTCAGCAATCAATATTGTATACATTTGATACCACAGAAGAAACGGGAAATAACTTTCTAACTGAAGTAAGACAATGCTGCACGTGGAAAAATGGTCTCCCTTGCAATTTGAACTTTTGACACTCATACCTCAGAATTACCTCAGAGTTACTCTGTCTTAAAAATTACTTCTAATTATACTCTACCCAGATATTGAGATAAGAATACAAATCAAGATGCAACAAACCTTTTCAGTTATGAGATGGATAGTTTTTTCATAGTGTGATTTTTTCTTTTTGTTTTCACATGATGCAGAAGTTGGTCACCATGACTCATTCAATTAACAGAAAGTTCTAGTTTATATGAATACAGATGGCTATTTTCCATATATGTATGGCAATTGTTCAAGATTAAACTGAACAATGGGAATTTTTCTGAAATTCTTTCCAACTCCTTGAAAATAATTCTGCTGTAGCTTATGTGATCACAATGGAGTGGGGGAAGAGAGTGTCTTAAAAATAGCATATTTACAGATAGGAATTGAGGGGTAGGTAGATTTTAATGAGTTAGAGTTAGGATCTGGTTGTTACCCTATACTAATTTTTGAGAGAGAATTCTTATGCACTTTAACTCAGGGGTCCCCAACCCTAGTCTGTGGACTGGCACCAGTCCATGGCCTGTCTGAAACCGGTCCACACAAGCAAGCAAAGCTCACATCCACACATGGACAGGATGCAGGCAGTGCATGAAACCACACATACTCAGTCCGTGAAAAAAACACTTCCCACAGAACTGGTCCACGGCACCCAAAAGGTTGGGGGGGGGCACTGATCTAACCACTGCAAACATAAGAGACAGGAAAACTGGACTTGCTACCTAAAAGAGAGCCAAGCACCCTGTATCATAAAGCAGGTAAAACATTGAGAAAAAGTGTTGAACATTGACTATATAAATAATCATATACCTGAAAATAGCAGTTGCTATAATTCTTTCATTCTGGCTTCTTTTCTTCAACAAAAACAACATCTTGCATTTTTGTGAACTTGCTTAATTATTTCAAGTCCCGAATACTGGATAAAGCCTAAAACAAATTGTGTTCTGTTTTAGATAAGATGTAAACTCTTTTCAAACTCTGTTGGCTTGCAAAGAATAAAAAGCTAGTTCTTTAGTATGTATGCTATGAAAATAGATGGAAACATTTTTAAAGTGAGTTTAAAGTCATTTTCTCAATCTGAGAAAATGATTTGTGTTAAATGCTGTTCACTCAAGCTCTGATTTTAAAAGTTATGTCCCAAAGCATGATATTTTCATTATTATATGTTCTTCCTATCTCTGTCATAATGTTTTAGTTTTTTTTCTTTTATTGTAACATTGTAAAACATAATACATTGTATTGTTTCAATGCAGATTTCAATGCACTAATGTTATGTAATATAATTAAAAATTAGAAACACTCTATTATTTAAAGAGCTTAAAGTATTGAGAATAAAAAGAGAAAAGTAAAAATTCTATCAGTATTAATTACTATTTAAGGTGTCAGCATTAGAAGCATACAATTATTTAAATTTTCATCCAATGTTGTATAAGATAAAACACTACAATTCACATCAAAGTATTAGTTATATGATAAAAGTTTCAGTCATGAACAAATTACTTAGTTGTAATTGTATTGTTACATGTGTGTGTTGATAAAAGGAAATAAAAAATAGATGAATCAAGATTAATAAAAGCTACATAAATATAACAAGATTTCTAGATCAAACCCTACTTAGTTCTGAACATTGGGATTTAGCATCTTATAAATGATATATTAATCTCTACCAATATGGTATGAGAAGCAATTGGACAAAATTAACATTTTAATATTAATAGAAAGATACAACGTATACCCAGTATGAAACATACTGAAATAGCATTTCAAAACAAAATTAGATTTTTCCCCCTTTGCTGCAAAACAAATCATAATACTTGTTACTCATAATGTTTCACACTGTTTGGTTTATGTCTTAAATATAATACTTCCTATCCAAATAATGGTGGAGGAAAAATCTACTTCCAAAAAGCCCTACTTCGTTTCTTTTAATAGTAGTACTTTTAATATAAAGACCTAATATTTTCCTGCAGGAGGTGACATTAGAATAACACACCTGTCACTTGGGAGAACATTCATTCAACTACCAGAGATTTTTATGGCATGGTCACAATTAGAAGGGTTACAAGTTTCGGTAAAAAAGACCAAAGCAGACCAAAATACATAATGTATTTTCTTTCATAGCAGTTCAAATAATGTACAATTTGCATTTCTACTTATCATATCCACTTAGTTATTTTTTTAATTGCTTTCTGTTGATTTTTTGTCATTGAAATGTCATTGAACAATAGCAACTATGATTTGTAGATTCAATCCAGGCATTGGAGTTTCTTAAACTGAGACTGGACACCAACTGTAGGCCTAGATTTTTTGCATTGAATAAGGAAATGGGTAACTTGATAAAAGAATCATCCAGAAACAGTCCTAAAATTACTCAGAAGAGGAACCCACCTTATAGAACAGATAGGTAATAAGTGAACTGGATGGACATGTGGTAAGAGATACTTAGCCAGCTTAGGGGTTGGATTCTGTGTTACCTAAAGCCCAGAGCATTTTGCAGAAGAAAATTGGCAAGGCAAGGCAAAGGCAAAGGCAAAGGCAAAGGCAAAGGCAAAGGCAAAGGCAAAGGCAAAGGCAAAGGCAAAGGCAAAGGCAAAGGCAAAGGCAAAGGCAAAGGCAAAGGCAAAGGCAAGGCAAGGCAAGGCCCAAAAATCAAAGAGAAGGGAGCAAATATAACAGTCAAAGAGGCCATAGGTTAAGGAAATTGGGCTTGAGAAAGTAGCAGAGACAGAATGATCCTATCATTAAACAAAACAGCTGTTACAAACACCGGCTTTGGCTAAGAGGCAAACTGTAACCAACGTCCCATCCAACTCTGTCTAATCCACTGCTTGAAGCAGACAATTGTTCTTTGGAATGGTTTCTTTCAGTTTATTAGATTTGGAGGCTGCTGTTCTCCAGAACAATTGCAGTGGCTTATACTTAAAAATAATAATTTTAAAAAACCAATTAAAACAAAAGACGTGTGTATCTAAATAAAACACACATCATACAACAAGCCAGGGCTCTACAAACACCTTATCTGAAAGCCTGGGAAAATGGTGAAGATTTAAGGACTTCTGGGACCATTCTGGGGTGATATCATTCCAAAGGGCAGGCACAATGACAGAGAAGGCATCCTTCCTGGCTCTTGATCTTTTGAATGGGCTGGTGGGGCTGGTGGAGTGAAGTCAGAGCTGTCTCCCTGAGCCTACAGATGCCACTCTGGGAAAGTTCTCAGAAGGGACAAACTTTGAGGAGGCTGTTACTTATTTGGAACAACAGCATGAGAAAAATCTCAATGACTGAAATGTATGGAAAGATTTCTAGATTCTCTTCCCACCTCATGTAAAGGACAAATGGACAAAGCAATGTCCACCCGTTGGGTCTGGCATTCAACCATCTTGAGTTTGGTAGTAACTCAGATGTGCACGTTGTATAAAATCTCACAATTTTTCAGCACTCTCTAGAGAGTGTAAACAAAATTTCTGTGTCTGAGGCAATCGAAAAAACAATCCATCATGAAAGGGTTATCTCATCATTAGTTCAGCTAGGTTTACCTGGCCATAAGGGACCAGTGGAAATGTTTCCTTAGCAATATTTTTTTCTTTCTTGCAGTTCCTAAGGAATTCAACCCTATTAAAATCCGCAGTTCTACTTTCTCATATTTTTGGCTAAGTTTCCTAGATAACTTGTTTGGTGAGAAAATCAAGAAAGTAAATTGATACTATATAACCTAGCAGATCATTTGCCTGCAAAGAACACTATGAAAACCAATTCATTTTCATTTTAAGTAGCTGTATCTAGACCCAGGATTGCATTGTTAATTCTCTGGGGACAGATTTCTGACTCTTCATTTACTGACATCCTGGATGTAGCTATTTGTCTGAAATACCTTAATGCTGCTTTTGTACAATTTGCATTTCCCTCAGTATTTGCAGGAGGAAAATGAATTCACAGAGTTTCAAACGTGAGGAAGAGAAATACTTTGTGTCTCCCATCTCCTTTCACTTTATATGCTTTATTCTCAGTTAGATATTTAATTTACCTCTTCTAGGACTGTGTTTACTGAGTCACATTAGTTTTGTAATGCAATTTCTAAAGGGAGCTTTAAAAAAAAAATCATTGTAATTTAAACAAAAGCATCCCATTGGCCAATTCTTTTGTACATTTGGCAGTGGATAGCAATCAGCATAGACTGGCACTTAATCCACTTTTGTTACTCTGGAATGAAAATTATCTTCTTTCATACCCTCATAGTTTCTTTGATGGAGTACACTAAAGCTTTTGAATTTTGCTTCTTTGCAAGAATTGTTCATAATTTTCTGGTGCAGCGTTCTGACTGTTTAGTTATAAACATGGAATAATGCTTGTTTTGTTTTGTTTTGAACTAGGATGTGTATTGCAAATGTTATCTGTATTATCCTTTGGTGCATTCGTTTTGTGAATTGCAAAATGGCTGAAGGGGTCATGTGATCATCTTTTGTGACCTTCTGACAAAATCAACGGGGAAGCCAGTTTCACTTAACAACTATGTTACTAACTTAGCAACTGCAGTGATTTAATTAACAACTATGGCAAGAAAGGTTGTAAATGTGACAACTCACTTAACAACTGCCTTGGTTAGCAAGGAAATTTTGGGCTCAGTTGTGGTTATAAATCGAGGACCTGTAATCTGTTTGTTCTGAAAATAATTGTGTGTGATTTAATTAAATAAATAACAGGCATATGTGCATCCCCAAGGACAAATAATTGAATTAATATGATTCAATGCAGCCAGGATTGGATGCATTGAATCATACTAATTCAATTATTTGAATTTGAATTTGAATTATCTAGTATTTATATTTGGAGGTTTAATTCAAAGAGATGATTCAACTGAATTGCCTTTAAATCAGAGAGCTGAAATCAATTTAAGAGATCATGAAGTACACCCCCCTTGCACGCTGCAAAATTCACTACAAGAACCCTGATACCAATAAAGGAGAATATTTGTAGCTCAGGGTTGAAATGAGGGATCCTTGGTGCTCCCTGAGCTTGGTTGTTTTCTTGCAGACATTTTATTATCCAAACTAGGTAACATCATCAGTGCACATCAGCACATGTGACAAGGACTCAACTAAACTTCTGACTATCTTAAGAAATCGGAAATGGATCCATAAGGAAAGTGAAGGTGAACTATATATTTTTTAAAAAAGTCATATGTTTAGTTTTGTGTTTGCACATTTATTTTTCTTTTTTGTACATCTGTTGTGTTTTAATGTCTATTTTGTGTGTAAAATTTTAATAAATTTGATAGACAAGATAGTTATCTGGTGCAGAAAGATTTCATCCTTCTCTTCAACTTGTCCCAGAGGCCTATCATAAACCCTCAGCCCTGTGTTTTTTTTATTTTTCTTTCTCTTTCTCTTCAGTCTTACCCAGACATTCTCAATAGGACTCACCTGCTCTAAAATATAAATTCCTATAGATTCACATATTTTTCTCACATAAAAAGCAAAACCACCTCAATTTTGTTGAGCTACTACAAGGTTTTTTTTCCCCTTGCAATGTCATTAGTTCCCACATGTATCATCAGAAATTAGCAATTAGTAATAATCTATAGAATTGAAAAGTCTTGGTATGATGTCAGTGACATTATAAAGTTGGACATCTGAAGAAAACATTTTGTCAGGTCTACTTTGATAGAAGGAGGCACACTCTAGTGTCTCTCAGGATACACCCAGAGAGTTATAGCTTTAGTTTGGCAAGATTCTGTCCATTCCCTCTAAGTAAATAAAGGATTGACTTCAATTGGATCTCACTGCATCATCTCTGGGCTTGAGTTTGACAGCACACAAAGCAGGTTTGATACATCTTAACAGGAAATTGCGTCCTATCGCCACTCATTTTTTCTTCTTCGAAGTGATTCCTGGATTTTGCTGGGAAGCATAGATCTGCATGCTCACCTGAATGCTTTCTGAGATTTTGATTGGCGAACCTTGATCAGGTATATTAGTTTTGTGAGTCAGAGCCTGGTAACTGTTGCTAAGTGCCATGGTCTTTGACTGCCTCCTAACCTTTCTGCCGCTCACAGTTACATGCTGCCATTCTTCTGCTTCACTTGCTGTGCATCACTTTATTGCTTTTTTTTTTTCCCCTTCTCCTGGAGAAGATCTTATGCTCTTTCCATCTTCCTTGATGAGCTTTTGAGTAATAGCTCTTTTCCGAAGTCCTTTCCCCTTTTCTCTTTGAAAAGAAACTTTACACTGTTCTAATAGATATGCCAGAAATATTATTTATCACTTTGTCCATCTTCTGATTGTTTTTACTATCTTTTTAATTTTCACGAGGAGGGAAAGAGGAAAATATCAATCATAGTCATTGATATCATGCTGCAACAATTGTTTCTTTAATATTGTAAGGATTTTTCAATTTTTTATAATATTTCAATTTCTTTTCTATCAGCACAACTACCATGTTTTGCTCAGAAGACACATTTCTAAAATAAATGCAGGCTACTTCTTCATCTTTAGAAGAATGACTGGGAAAGAGTTCACTCCAATATGTGCTATGGGAACATATTATTTTAAAGTCACCTGCTATATTCCAGTATTCTATGTCTGGAATTATTTTGGTTTGTTAAATTTATATAGCTGCCCATCACACTTTTGGGACTCTGAGCAGCTTACAAAGTTCAAAATAAAAAACAAACATTAAAATCAAAATATACTACAAAAGTCATTAAAACATAAAAAAATAAATAACTTTAATTCATACAGAAAGAGTAAAATACAGTATGCATACTGTTATTGAGATTCTTTAATCTGAGAACCAGAATGGATAGAATTTTTCCAAACAATATTTATCTATAAAATACAAAAGAGTAATAGTTAAAGGTTTGATTATGAAAAAAATGAAAATTAGTGGACATATTATTTTTTATAAAATTTATTTATTTTAGCCTGATGAATTTTCAAAAATCCTTCCTTTTTCAAGGACATTCTAAAAAAACAAAATAATACAGGAAAATTCAGTACTAAATATGCAAAACCTTTGATTTATTCTCAATGTTATTTCTAATTCAGAAAAAATGTGCATTAATAATGTCATATAGTACAAATATAATTTCTTTTAAAAAATTGGGAAAACTATCATACTCATTCATCATTTGCAGGATCTTATATACCTATGAATATTATAATCCAGGTTTGTAATTTTTCTCTTCATGCATGAATAATGGCTGATCGGTGAGTTTGTTCTTTGTGATGGCCCACTTCAAAAACCAGCAAAGCCAAGTTCAGTTATATGGAATCTTTGAGGAGCCAAGTTGCATGAGAGAAAGTAACAGAGTTATATAATTTTGCCATCTTAGCAGCAGCATTAATAGAGCTGTGCATGCTTTTTTTTTTTTTTAAAGGCTGCCCAGTTTTTGCTTCTCACATTTTCACTCCACCCATGTTTTGATGGATCCAAGAAGGTCAAGTCCTACCACTTTAACTCTTTAAATGATTACTTTAACTCCTTAGATTCTCAACTGTATTTTAAA
Source organism: Azemiops feae (assembly GCA_023970755.1). NCBI lineage: Eukaryota > Metazoa > Chordata > Lepidosauria > Squamata > Viperidae > Azemiops > Azemiops feae. The sequence continues at coordinate 3,210,214 of JALGBA010003850.1, forward strand.
ATTCTTTTTATCTTGGCCTCATGAAAATTTTAGTTCTCACATCAGGGAAGCTTTACATGAAAGTGAAAACTGTTGGAGAAGCCTTTTCTTTGTGTTGCAGAGATCAAAGGCTGATTCCAAAAGTCAGAATATGTAGGAGTTCAAAAGCAAGTTCAATGTTTTAGTCAAAGCTTTTTATAGAGAGGTAAATGAAGTTCAGAATCATAATATTTCAAAGATGTTGGCATGATAATTGGTTCAGGATGGCAGTCAGGTGTAGTAAAACAATATGGCACATATAGTAATGATTGACATTGGGATTCATTTGGGAATATGATATTAACAACCCTGGCAATGCAATTCCTTGGATTCGATTCCATAAAAGTGCTTTGGCATACAGAGGGGTGAAAATGTAGTACCTCTCTGCAATTTCTCTCAGAATCATGTGACTTTTCTCGGTAGCTTCTGAGAAATAAGGGAAAAATGCAGCTCCTTTAAGAGTTGATGGATGCTATTTTCATACTTCTTCAGATTCCAAAATATTTTTTTCAGAATCAGCTCCAAAGCATTGCACAGCCCTACTCAAAATAATTTCTCTAACATTTAAGAGAACTTGACTTGAGCCTTCAAGACTAAGAGTTCCTGACAGAGCTACTGTTCATCAATGTATTAATTTCCCCTTCAGAGTCACCAAAGTCAGTGGCCATCACTATATCTTGTTGTAATGAATTCCTCAGGTCAATGGCATGTGAAATGTTTTCATTACAACTTTCATAATCTATTGAGTTTGTTTGCCTTCTAATACACACATGCACACACAGACAGAAGTTGTGCTCAAGAGCTGTATTATTAGGCAACTTAATGTAGACTCATACCTGAGCACAGGTTTAGAGATGCAAACATAGTCCAATGACAGTTCAGGAATCAAATGACCAAGAAGGAAGTTAGACAGTCTGGGTCAAAAGAGGCAGAACAGAAAGCAAGGACATAAAAATGTACTTTTGAAATTGGCAAATTGTTCCCCTGAAAGATCCAAGGATGCTTGAGGCCTGAATGCAGGTATGGATAAATTATAGGCATTCACCCAAGTTTGATGCTCTTGTTTCTAATATTTCATTGTTAATTTTTGTCAGTATTTTTTTTTCTAACATGACAATTGAAGAGGCCTTGTTAATCTACATTTCAATTATTAGATTATCTAAGATTTCCCAATGTTGTGTAATTATTTTACCTGCTAAAATTAACTAAATGATAAGTTACTTGTTTTTGAGATACCATCTTGTGAATAAATGCAACAACCCTGACTCCAGAGAACATTTAATCTTTGCTTGGTAACAACACTTATTTGACCAAACATATACATTAGAAGTATGTAACTTTATAACATGACCTCCACAAATTAAAAAAAAAACCCTTTGTATATATTCTTTCCAACATTTAGAAGAATAGTTAAGATACACATGTGGCAATCTGACTAGAGTCAAGTGCCATCAATGTGTACTTTTCCATTGAAGCTATTGAATTGAAGTTGAGTAAATCCACCTTACTTTCATGTCTGCCATTTTGTCACTTTCTTTAAACCAAGAGGTGGGATCTCCTATTTCTAATTGCAGTAGTACCCTAAACATTTTTTTTTAAATTGTACCTGTCAGTTCTTCTAGATAATTATTACATTTTCAAAATTGCTGCAAGGGCTGGACTTCCGGTTTGCCATTGCAGTGCCATGGACGCTGGAAGATGAGCTCCATCTTTCACGTCCGAATTCGTCCCACTGGGGGAACCTGGAAAGGGTCAAAAGTCGCCCTGTAGGGGCGACGAACAAGGAGGGGACCCCTGCTTGATCATGGGAGGGCGGCAGCCCTTCCGTTTGATCCAGGGAAGCCCTCCAAACCGGCAGGGGAAAGACTGGCCATAGCAATATGGCTCATCATTAAGCTGCTGACAGCCGAAGTCAAAATCACCACCAAGCACCTTTAAAGCAATGTGGATGATCTTCTCTTTAAGACTTTAAGTATTTTTTTCCTGTAAAAGCTGCCCAAAGTATTTCCCCCCCGTGAGGAGAGAGGGAAGGGAATTTCTACCCCATCCTCTAAGAACAGCAGCAACTAACTACCAGGGGAAATAGAGGGACTATAAGAACAATTTTAATCTAATTGGATGTATATACTTTTGAAACTTGGGGACTAAAAGTGTTCCTATTCTTACTGGAGATGTTTGTTTTTATCTAAAAAAAAAAGGAAATAAGACTTGAAAAACTATCATAAAAACTTTGGACTTAAAAAACTTTAAACGACATCGGTGACATCTTGTGGTGAGGTGTTGTATTACAACTTGTTATTGCTTAAAAGAGACTTGGCTTGAAGCCCCGACTCCAGAAAAAAACTTCTCTGACCTTGACAGCTACCACCTGTGAAAAACTCAGCTGCAAAGAAGGAACTTCTGGGTGGCATATCTGGCCTGTTTCAACTATGAATGTAAACTTTTACTGACTTTCAGAGCTATATGTGGGGAATTGCTTTCCTATTTCTTTACATGAGAAGCATATGCTATCACACAAGATGATAGAATGCCTTGGACTATAGACTCTTACTTGACAAACAATTTCTACTATAAAGACCACCTATAACATGTGAAATAGATGTCCCATACCTAGCTATAAAAAACAAAAAACTATTCTTAATGTTTGATTCTAAAGTCTTCAACTTAACATACTATCAAGAGAATATGGATGAAGATCAGGAAAAAAATCTTTCCATGTTGAAATCAATACACAAAACCATTCTTTCAGCTTGTGACAAAATAAGAGGCAACATAAAGGAAGAAGATACCAGCTTAAATATACAAACTCAGATCTTGATTACAACTAAAGAACTAACAATGCAGAAAATAACAGGAGAAGTGGAACAACTAAATAATAAGACAGAGGATTCAATTGACCAACAGATCCAGCCAATGGAAAAATCAGAAAAGGGAGTGACAACACTGAAAATGGAAACGACCTTTTACAAAAATCAGAAGAAATTTGAGGAAAAGGAAGAAGAACAGATTGAATGGAAGATAAACCTATCAGGACAATTGTGGGAAATTGGAGTAATAGGGAGGCGATCTAATGAATACAAATGGGCTAGTTCTTCCAAAAAACCTGCAATCAACTGGTCTTTCTTATTTCAAATAATATATATAATAATAGAGGGAGAACTATTTGATGATCCAAAAGCATTGACATGGAAGGTTAGTTGGCAAAGAAAGAAAACCAGAGTAAGGCTGAAGAAAATAAGGGTTTTGATTTATTAGAGGGGATTTCATATTACTACCTAGAGGGTTGAATATGGTGGAAAATAGATAATTTTTAGAAAATAAAGTAACATTATAATTTTACTGATTTATTGGTTAACCCAGACAATACATATAATGGTTTTGCTCTATTAGAGGGCATACTGTATTATTAATTAGATGGTTTAATATGGTGGAAAATAGATAACTTTTAGAAAACAGAATAAGACTATATTCAAATAGATGTGTATTTAGAATATTAGATTTTGTTATAAAAAGGGAAAAAGGAAGAGGTTGAGATAAGGGAAACTTTGGATTACCTAAATCTTGGAAATTATAAATACCAAATGTTAATTTGAATATTGACGGGAAATTAAAGCTTGGGAAGAAAGCAATAACAGGACCTTGATTGTATATAAGGATTAAATGCAAACACAATTAAGATATGTATAAGCTAAAAAATATTGATAAATGTAACAAAGATGTTTTTACTTAGTTGATAACAATAAGAACTGTATTAGCCTAATTGTTGTTGTTAGTTGCAAAGTCATGTCTGACCCATCACGACTCCATGGACAACATTCCTCCAGGCCTTCTTGTCCTCTACCATCTTCTAGAGTCCATTTAAGCTCACTCCTACTGCTTCAGTGACTCCATCCAGCCACCTCATTCTCTGTTGTCCCCTTCTTCTATTGCCCTCAATCTTTCCCAGCATTAGGCTCTTCTCCAGTGAGTCCTTCTTTCTCATTAGGTGGCCAAAGTACTTGAGTTTCAACTTCAGGATCTGGCCTTCTAAGGAACAGTCAGGGTTGATCTCCTCTAGGACTGACCGGTTTGATCGCCTTGCAATCCAAGGGACTCGCAGGAGTCTTCTCCAGCACCATAGTTCAAAGGCCTCAATTCTTTGGCGCTCAGCCTTTCTTATGGTCCAACTTTCACAGCCATACATTGCAACTGGGAAAACCATGGCCTTGACTATACGTACTTTTGTTGGCAGGGTGATGTCTCTGCTTTTTAGTATGCTGTCTAGATTTGCCATAGCTTTCCTCCCCAGGAGCAAGCATCTTTTTTAATTTTTTGCCTGCAGTCCCCATCTGTGGTGATCTTGGAGCCCAGGAAGATAAAATCTGTCACTACCTCCATTTCTTCCCCATCTATTTGCCAGGAATTAGCCTAATATGAGGTAGTAAATTTTAAGGGGAAAAAAGAGGAAATATCTGATGTTGTAATTTGAAATTTATACTAAAAATTGATTAACCCAGTCACCACGTTGCTTTTTAAATACTTAACTGTAAAATTTAAAAAAAATGCTGCAAGGGCTAATTGCTGAAGTTGTAGCATCCTTGGTTCCCAATATAGAATTAGGTTGATGCCCCAAACCTCATGATTATTGGTCAGCCATTCAAGGGATTGCTTTACAAATCTTCTATTCTGTAAAGGTTACATCCTCTCAAAAGTGTCATTTCATTTCATACCTGCAGTTATCTGCTCAGCTTTTCAAGGTACTAGGGACATCCTTGGATGAGGTATGCTGCATGATTATGGCCCTTATCACTTAAATCCTCTCTCTCCTGCTGTTGCTGATTGTTTGTTAAGTCAGCTTCAGGGGCTTTATTTATTTATTACATTTTTATGCTGCCAATCTCCCCTTAATTGCTTACTGACTGCTAAGACTAACCACCTGCTGGATCAGGACTGCCAATTCCTCAAAGTCAGAGAAGAATAAACTAGTCTTCATTTGCACGGTCTGACTGCTTATAATCCAAGCCATGGTGAAGTGAGTTTTTTCTCCCTGTAGCTTTTGATGCAAGAGTTGGGCTCGGGAGAATCAGAGTAGGCTACAGATGGACCTCCAGTTGCAATTTTCCCTGGAATAAATTTTATTCCCAAGTCTGCCTTTTGGAAAAGGTGAATATAATCACACCTATCTTTTTTCCACTAAAAAGAGACTCCTAAGAAAATACTTTTGAAAATAGTTAGAATTGTCATCAAACTACCTTCCTGGTGATACATACACACCATCAGTTTAGCAACAATGTAAAAGTAGTTTACTATTGCTTTGTTCTTTGTTCATTTTGGGGTTCCTTATTTTAAATGGAAACTTAACAGATATCCTATCAACTTTTCTTTTTCCCAAGTGTAGAGAACCCTAATTCTAAATGTAGAGAATCAGAACCATCCTCAGAGCAATGTGGTGAGAAGTGCAATTCAGAACAATCTGAGGGCAGAAGGAAATGGTTCAGATATGTCCTTAGATTCACAGGAGTAAAAGGTGTGTGGAAGAGAAGCACAATCAGACTTGCAAGATCCTGTTACTATAGCAGCTATAGCTAATACAATAAAAGCTTTAAATTGCCTTTGGAGTTGCTTTCTTGGTCCTGTGTTGAAATCAAGAGAACTCTTGCTTGTGAAGACAAGTATATGTTGAGATATATTTGAAAATTGAAATAGCTGGTGTTCACTCACCTTGAGTTGGTAACGAGAGAAAACCAACCAATCTTTTTTCATGTATTATATTTTAAAAATATAAGTCTCTGATAATAATGCATTAATGCTAAACATGCCACTTCAAAAAGAATAACTTCAGCACATAGATGTTTCTTGCTGTGAAATTATTCATTTTGCCCTAGATTTCTTGACTGAATGAATGATGGATTGACTGGGTGATCTCAGGCTCATTCCTCTTGTCTATTTTTAGATTGTTACACACTCTTTTTACCATACAACTAGACTGGAGTTCCATAGTTCTCCAAGTTTGGCAGCAGAAAACAAAGGCCTAACTTTAAACAGTACATTTTTTATCTGAACTGTATTCTATTTAGTCTCTTTTAACAATACAGAAAACTTAACATTGTGCTCTGAAGCCGTCACTTATATGAGAAATATCCTAGAACACTGCCAAATGAGAGCTACTGAGTGTGGAATTTTATGAAGCATTTCTGGCACAGCAACTCTGATTGAAGCTGAAATTGGAGCAGTGATAATTTATGCACTGCAATTATAATATTAATATGTTGCAGTCATAATTTGCAACATATTTTAATTGTATTTTAAAAATATCTTTTCAATGGCATGTTTGGTTTTAAAACCTGATTGTAAACACACATGTAACCCAATACTAGAAACATGGATTAAATATAACCTCATACTTAACTAGTTTATTTGAAGTGCACAGAATCACACACCTTTATACTGAAAGTTTCTTTCTAGATCAGCAAAAATTTATAACTGTATTTGTGTTTGACTAAGAATATGATTATGTCACAAAAAGGAGGATATATTGCATAAACAATTTCAGTTTTTGTATGGCTTTCAATAACTTTAATGTGACAGAGTTGCCTGGTTGTTAATCAACAATTCCCAATCATGTCTTAATAAGTTTGCTGAAGTCTCTAGTGCACTAAAGTATTTATTGTTGCTATTTAAAAAGAATATTTCAGTATTATTTAATTGCTTGAACTGTCTATTAAACAGTAGTAAAATTATTGTAACATCCAGATTATCCTGATTTTGTTGTGCATCCATGTTGCACTATTAAAATGATTTTTTTTAAAAAAATGCTAAAATAAAACAGTTGCATCAGAGGCAGATATAAACTGCGTTGTGAAAACCAAACATGTCAGAAAATTTGGATGATACTATTCCAAAAATAACATTGAAACATCCCAACACATTCTCACTCATGTATCAATTCAAGAAAGAAGAAATCTTTGAAATATTCAGATATTTCATATTCATAATGTTTGGAATTTCCATTTGTGAGTTTTTCATAGACAGCTGGTGAAAGTTTCAATCCTTTTTTGAAGATTTTCCAAATTTGCTTGTGGAATATTTTTACTGTTAGAAGAAAACAAAGACTTTGCAAACATAGAACTATTGATGGCAGTTAATGTGGTATAATTTTGTTTGAAAAGATGACCTGTGGAAGGTGCATCAATCTTCAAATCAATGCTCCATGGGCTTTATTGAACTTCACAAGATGAAGGAATAGGAATAGTAAATCCAATCAAACATGACAAAGAACTAGTTTTAAGATTTTTCACTCTTATAACACCAACATACCCAGATATATTTTTTAAACTGTTTTTCTTTACTTGGGAAGGATGAGCAACAAGGCTCAGCTGGATGGCCACACTGAAAAATATTCTAGGCATTTGATAGATAAAGTCCCTCAGATACACTTAGAGTTGGACTGTGATTGGGCAAGTCCTATCAAGGGCATGGGAATAAGTCTTGGGTGATTACTTGGAGTAGCTCTGAACCAGTTACTCCTGAGAAAGTACAGTCCTCAAATCTCTTAATTCAGTTATTTATTATATCTCCCTCAAAGCTGGTGAATCTGCATGTAATTATGTCCATGAAGTAATATCTACTTTGCCAAGAAAGAGGGTCATTTTGGCTCCCTTAAAGGAGAAGATGATATGTCTTCTCCTCAAAAAAGTCTTTGAGGGATATGGCAGTCTTGGACAATCCCTAATACAGCTTGCATTAATTCAAATGTCATCTGATGGGATTCAGGAGGTAGGTCTTCTCTATCATAGCATATGCCATCTAGAATCATATCTTCCAGAGATTTGTATGGCTCCCACCTTGACCTTATTCAAACAAGTTCTTAAGAATTAGCTGTACTCCCAGGCTTTGGTCTAGAGTGAATAGTGGGCATCTTATAGGGATTATTGGTTTGTTAGAATTTCTACTATTTTTCAAAATACTTTTTGTATTGTTTGTATATGTCCATATACATTTTCTCACTTAAAAGACCACCATGGGAAATGTTAATGGTTGGGCAATGCATATCTATTCATAACAAATTGAGCATAGCAGAAAAAAATTCAGCCTAGTCCTCAATCGGAATTCAACCTGCAGATAAATGTATGAAACCTATTGTGAATATGTTATACTTTTTTGTTGAAAGGCCTTCATTTTTGAGTCAAGTTCAAGCCCCTTGTAATTATATATATAAATCTACATCATTTCTGACCTGGTATTTGTTCCTCTCAATACAAGAAGCTCAAGTGCGGAGTTCCTCCCATGTTCAATTATGGTTAATGCTTGTTACCTCTTGGCATTCCATTAGCAGTTGTCATTTCTTCTGGGCTTTTGGTTGAACTAATATTGCTGTGATATTTAGGATGTTGTCATTATGGTATTCTTACATGGCTTTAGGTTCTGTAGGTTTTATTTATATATATATATATTGTAAGCTGAACAAAGGGGCAAGCAAGGGCTTATAAAAGACCCAGCTTCTCTGCAGATCAAGATGCATGAAATCTGATTAGAACCTCACAGATCATTGAGGTTCTAAGTATAGACAGTGGAAGGAAGTAATAAAGTTTTCTTGACTTTCTGGTGATTTACCTGGGTGTACCAATGCAATGAATATGATATGGTAGAGGCTCTTCATTTCCTTCTTCTTAGTTGGTGTTCCTTCAGTTTTTCAATTTAGCCAACCCCAATCCAGCATGGTTATAACCAAGTATTAATTAGGACTGACCCTTAGTTTAATTAAACCAAGATCAACTGTGTGTTGAGCCCCACTGGACTCTTTTATAGAGAGACCATGCTTCCAAAGATCTGGGAATCCTGAGAAAACAGAACTTTTAATTGATGTTGATCTTTTAAGACTGTTCAGCTGGAAATGCTTACAATTTTTAGCAAACCTTTGTGCTAAACAAGTAACAAACTCACAAGTACCTGCACACTCTAGAACGCATTGGAGCACAGTTTGCATGCAGATACTCTACTTGTAAACCCTCACGTGTGTCAGCTGAATGTGTTCAAGCAAATAAAGTGTGTTAATATACTGTAGGTGAAACTAATTTGAAGAATCAAGGGGACAGACAGGAATACTAACATGGTGAAATGGAGGAAAAGCTCATATTTAGGGGACAGCTGCAAGAACTGGGTTTCAAAAGTAAACAGAACCAGGGGAACAGAAAATAAAGACATAGAAGCAACTTAGTTTCAGTAATGGTCCTGTCATTCTTAACTCTTTCAGCTTGATTTATTAGTGGCTGAAAATACCACTTGAAATATAAGTCTTGCTGATTTCCAGGTGAATCCAACACGTGCAACTTTGTTTGTGCAATTTAGCAGTGCAAACTTAAAAACTGGCCATTTGAGCCATAATTGAGCAGTACAATGCCCTGACTGCCGGCAAACTAAATTGATTTGAAAAGACTCGAGCTCCTCAGTATATTTTCCAATTTTTGCAGGGAACAAAAAGTTCTATTTGAGGATAAAAAAACATTAATCTTTTAGCCCAAGGTGCTGCATAGGATCAGCATTAATGTCCCAAAATTAAGGTCTACTGAAGCTGATATTAATGTTTTCTTAGGTTTCCATGGCTTTGGAACTGAAGTAGGGACATTATTCATTTAGATTTTGAGCAAGACACTGGCCCATTACAAACTAGGAAGTATATGAAGATACAAATAGAAAAGACTAGACTAGAGTGGTGGTGAGGTCTAGTGGTTAAGGAATTGGAGTGAGGGCGGCCAGCTTTCAGCCATAGAAACTCACTGGGTGTCTTTGGGACAACAATTTTCATGCTAAGCACAATATATCTTGCAGCATTGTTGTTGTGGGGTAAATGTGCACAGCCTTGTATTCCTCACAGATCCAACTAATAACTTGTACTGCAGTACAATAGTAACTGGTTTCAATGACGGTAAGAGGTTGTGTAGTATAATATTAAATGATATTAAATATACTTAATTACTATAGCCCAGTTAGAATCTTTGCAAGTAGAACATGGGTTTGAAACCCTGTGAAGGACTTTTGGAAATATCTACAGTGAGAAGTGATTTGATCAATTTTATTCTACTTAAGAGTATGCATTTGATGAAAACAATTTTCCTTAATGAATTAAACTACTGACTACTTCTTGAAGGCAAAAATACATTTCATGTATGAATCAAACAGAAATATATTAAAATAATTCTTCCTCCTTCCAAAATTGTTTGTCTAATTTACATAGAGGAATAGATGAAAAGGAAGGCTGACTTTTCATTCTATTTCAAAATAAATCTATCTCATGCCAGTTCTAACTATGAAAAATGCATATTATCATAATTAAAAGGTCTTTTTTTTTTAAAAAAAGTGTTTGTTTAGCTAACTTGTAAATCCAGTCATTCAAGTATTTAGTATGAAGCTTTCAAATTATTTAATTTTTTGGCAGAGTAAAGTAAAAAGAATGTGCCACAATTAATAAATGCAAATTTCCTGAACTGCTTTTCTGTTCTATTTCCACCAGTTTTAGATTTATTTTCTCTCACATAAAACTAATTTCACTTAGTATTTGGCTAGAAGAGACCAGATTGCATAGAGTGGGATTGAACACATGGGGGATGAATCAATTAATCATTTGTGTCTCTATTGATCTTTCTCCTGTTTTTTGACAACATCATAAATGTTAGCTTTGAGGAAAGGTTTTGCCTACAAACTTCCATTGTTCTCAAAGTTTTTTTTTTTTTTAAATCTGTTTCATTTATATATGACAATCATTTGGACATTATCATCAAATAGAAAAGCACCTCAATCCTCAACCCTAATACCTCTAACCTCTCCATTTTGAAAGGAGGAGTCAGGAGACCAGAGATGATAGATAGATAGATAGATAGATAGATAGATAGATAGATAGATAGATAGATAGATAGATAGATAGATAGATAGATAGATAGATAGATAGATAGATAGATAGATAGATAGATAGATAGATAGATAGATAGATAGATAGATAGATAGATAGATAGATAGATAGATAGATAGATAGATAGATAGATAGATAGATAGATAGATAGATTTATTTGATGAGCAATGTCCTTCTGAGGTCATGCTGGTTATTTCTAATCTACAGGGGCTTCTGTATATTCTGTAAAAATGTCAATATGGAATTGGGCTTTCCAAGTACTGTTGCAGCACAGTGTACAACGGGTACTCACTAAGCAGCTATATCTTGACAATGACCATCTGTGATTGTTCCTAGGTAAAGATAGATGGGCTATATCAGAGGTGTCAAACACGATCACATTGCAGGCCATATTGTGACATATCTGGACTTTTTTTGCCTTTGTGGGGCTGGGGTGGGCGCGGCCTGTGCAGACCGCATCCGGTCCGTGGGCTGCATTTGACATGCCTGGCCTATATTCAGTCCTGCTCTGCTAAATTCTTCATTGGATTGTTGCATTTATATGGGCTGCCTTTTAAGAAGATTTTGAAATAGGAAAGTAAAACTAGATTATATTCACCAGTTCTTAAAGGGGTACCTTTAAGTGTTCCATTTGTATGAGATGTTCTGGGCAGGAACTCCAAAACACTGTTTGTCTCTTACTCTAGAATTTATTCCTTTCTATAGGTTGGCCTTCTGTAAGGTAGTGAAGACTATATTTTTCCAGATACCTTTTGAGATTAATATTAGCCTTTCAACATAGATTAGGTCAGGAAACAGACAGCACAAGGGCTGAGGCAATGCTACCTTATGCTACCTAACATAAATTTGAAGGCCTTCAAACAGAATAAAGGTGTTTGGTGTTTCTCACACTTTTTACTTTCCCAGCATGAAACAGGTGCTTTTCAACATCTTGAATTCTTGAAAGATAATGTATAATAGATGCAGTTTCAGCCAGAGGATTAGCAAATTTCTTTAGTTACAATCCATTTGGCTCTAGAGATTTGAACTCATTTTAAAGTCAAGATATTTCTACCATGGTAAAATTGGACCTCAGCTCCTTTCAGCAGCTCTTTACAATTATCGAGGAGAATGTATATCCTCTGCTTAGAAAATATGAGCCTAAAGAGGAATTAAACATTTCTGCCTTTTCAATGTTCACAGCAGACTTTGCTAATTTCAACTCATTCTGAAATTTAGATTTTTCACTGATGTTCTTTTAGATTTTCAAATTTTTGCAAAGCTTTATGCAACCAGGCCTTTTTTTTTCTATTCTCAACCAGTCCCCTGTTGAAATTCCATTTATTTTATTTGCATTGCAGTGTAATTTAATTAGTGTAGAGGTTTTTTGCTCCCACTATGCAGTCCTAGTTCAGTAGTCAGAGACCAAGTATGTCTCTCAAGCTGAAAATGGCTGTATAAATTTACTCTAACCCATCTGCCTTACCTTGAAAACTTCAGATCTATTCTCCAAGTTTCATCATCTAGGAAAGAAGATTCTGTAAGTCATGGCATACTTTTTCCTTTACCTAAATGCTACTTATTCTGGTAGAAATTTTCCTGATGCTATGCTGAAAGGCAGTACCTGGTTCATTTTGTAATTGGACCGGGGACTCTAAAAGTAGCTTATATTGCATATAACCCAAGAGTTTATCTTTCTTAGAAGTTGATAGTGCAATTAGGCTCCTTTAAAACAAAGCCCCTTCCTGAAGCCCCTCATCTTCAGGAGGCTTAGATCCAGCTAATCTGAAGATTTTTTTTTTCTTTTTTTTTCATAACAAGTTTTATTAGTTTTTGTTTGTTTTACAGCCAAGTGCTTATAACACATTGTGGAGATAGGGCACTCCTTAGAACACAACAAAAAATACAGTCATACATATACAATTTAAACTACTACTTTAAAAGTTCCCTCTTATGGTATACAATTCGAGCATTCCTAAAATATAAATTGTTTCTCACCTCTATCTATTATTCCAATTTCAATTTATGCTTCTCAATCAAATTATATCTCTTATTCTATTTCACATACATATTATGTAAATAAACATGAATTTATATATTTTAAAACTATTGCATTAGACATAGTAATATAATAACATTATAATAATAATAATAGGACAATAATTATTTCTCTCATAAACAAGTAATATAACTATTATATCTTAATATTTCTCAACTATATTCTATTTCATATATTCTAATCTGAAGATTTTTCATTCAATCTCCAGTTTACCCTTCTTTTTGTATCACCTTAGCCCAGGGGTCTTCAAACTTGGCCCTTTTATGACTTGTGGACTTCAACTCCCAGAAATCCTCATCCAGGCACACTGGCTGAGGAATTCTGGGAGTTGACGTCCACAAGTCATAAAAGGCCCAAGTTTGAAGACCCCTGCCTTAGCCCAATCCATCTCACTGGTTTACTCTCATATGGAACAATTTAATCCAGGAATAGTGGATGTTATGTCTGAAGCATCATTGCTTCATTGTTTAAAGCACAGCATCAAGTCTGATTCACCTTGACCAGGCAAGTGATGGCTTTTCCTGAGGTGCCTGCCTGTCCAACCAGATCAAGTAAAGTAGACATGGTCCAGGTTCCGTCCCTTAAATGTTCCCATCTTGCAGAACCTGTAAGGCACACTTTCCCTTGAGATCTAGCAGGTTGCTATTCTTTTAACCTTTTGGAAAGGTTAAATTAAGAGTTGGCTTCCCCCCCCAAGCCCTGTGATGTGGTGAAGGCTGTGTTGCAAGAGGGCATGGTGAGTTACATCAAGGAAGTTTTGGTAGGACACAGGCTTTTGGTTTTATTTCTTGGTTTGTAATTTTATTTGGACATTGTGTTTATATTATGGTTGTGAGTAGCCTTGAGTTCTGTGCTTTAAGATGTATGGCATTACACTTACATCCTGCAAGTATCTTTTGCAGGATGTCTGCATATGCTCAGAAGATCCCAGAAGCAGCTGATACAAAGTGGTGTAGCCTCTGTACTCTGCTTTACTTGTGTGTCTCAATGGAGCAATTCCTCTGTAGCACCTTATACCAAAACATCTTTTTGAAGCCTTACACAGCTCCCTAAGTACACTTCCTGGAAGTACAGAAAAAATAATAATTTAATGTATGAGGCATATGTACTAAACTTCCTGTTTGCTAAGCAAAGTGACCAATCAAAACAGCTCAGCTCTTTCTGATTCTTCACTGGTTCTTTTCCATATAGAGTGACTGACTTGTATAAAGCAACTTACTGATGAAGGCAGCCAAACTACATAAGCCCAGGAAGAAATACATGAGGAGAATATATTGAAATCACGTGAAAATATAGTTACCACCAGTATAAATGTAATTGCCTTGGTTAGAAAGATGGCAGCAGAAGTATTAAGGTCTGGGAACATGGAACATGGGAAAAATTAATATTGCTGCAAATACTGAAATATAGGGCCACTATTTCCACATATCTTCAGTAACAGACATTCTGTTAAATATATTTCACAAAATAAAGGGAGCCCTGTAATTCCAGATAAAGAAAAAGGTCCCTCCATATATAATTTGTCAAGCCTTAACCGGAATTACATGGCCCAAAACTGCTAAACTGAAAAAGAACTGTATACCCTCCAGATTTATTAAAAATTGCAAACTTAATTTTCCATTAGCGTTCCCTATTTTGGCATCTTAAAGAGAGAAAAAGTTGATTTCAGCAGAACATCCTGTGGGGAAATTAGTTCTTTTTGCTAAAGTATCTTAATAATTACAGTGACATCAAGGTTAATTGCTTAATCTGTATTGCCATAGTGCAGTCTTGTAGAAATCCCCACACAATCTGTTCTATAATTAGTGCCAAAATACCCATATATAGAGCAAGCTGTAGCCTAAATAACAGTGCAGGTCAGCTACAATGAATAAGATGGTCTGTGCTTCAGCACTATACTGTAAATTGTTCAGTTTGGAAGAAAAGTGATTGTTTTCTAAGGAAAAAAAGTGCTGGGTAGTTGGCAGAACCCATTCCAGATATTGTACACTAATTGTAGAATTGTAACTATATTTGTCAGATGGCTTTTTTTTAAAAGGTTTTCATTGATGTTTTTGGACTGTAATCTAACCCAGTATGGGTTGATTATTTTGGACTTGAGAGGACCTTGGTTCTCTCTGAGCTTGCTTGTTTTCTTGCAGACGTTTCATCACCCTAACTAGGTAACATCATCAGTGCTGGTAAGGAGTGCTGTTTGCTGTCAGTTTATATTCTGGTGTCTTGCCTGTCTGTGTGGGTAGGGGTGGTTTTAGGGATTCTTTGGTTGGGCAGTTTCTTGATTGGGGTATTGCTTGATTATTTGGACTTCCCAGTCTATATTGGGACAGACCAACTGGCTCAATCACCCAGCCAACATCTGAGCCAAGGGAAGGCTTGGGTGTCCCCTCTCTAGTTCAGCACCTTAACACTACAGGTAGCCCTGACTTAATGACTACCCTGTTTAGTGAACATTCAAAATTATGATGGCATTGAAAAAGTACCTTCATGAATATTTCTTGCATTTAATACCATCACAGCATCTGTGTGTGACAAGCTAAACATTTGGGCACTTCACAACCAAGGGACATTTATGACTATTGTAGCATTTGCTGGTCAGATGATCATCATGTGTGCATTTCACAATGGGCTTCCAACAAGCAAAGTCAATGGAAAAGTCAGCAATAAAATTGTAAGTTGTGGTCACGTGATGTCTCACTTAATGACATGCTGTGACCCATCCAGTGGTGGGATTCAAATATGTGAACAACTGGTTCTCTATGTGGATGCTGCTTCCGAAGTCCGTTCTGGGCCTGGGCAACAAAAAATTGTTGCCGAACTGGTGCAAAATGGCTGAATCCCACCACTGGACCCATCTAATGGAAAGTGATGTCATAGGTCCATCTTGTTCACATGATGTTTTGCTTAGCAACTATGTTGCTTAACAGAATTGCCTGTCCCAATTATGATTGCTAAGCAAGGACTATCTATACACCACATGGGCTATCATTCATATAGATTGATACAGATACAAATAAATATATTTCTATATATGTAGGCCTGTAAATATCTATTTCATGCATCCTACAGGCACTCCTGAGGTCCATAGTGAATATAAAAAAAACTCAGATGAAACTCTTTATAAGAAAAAAAAAAAACCATGAATGTCCACACACTTGGTTAGGAACCTGAGCACTCAACCAGAGAACTAGAAGATAAGGCTCAAATTAATGCAAAGCTAACAAAAGGACTTAAAAAACATCTTAATGAATGTAGGCACACCCTTGGTTGATCAAAATGCAATGAAGTACCTAAGGGACAAACATGAATCACACTGAGATGTGATTCAGCAATAAGTCAAAATTGAAGTCCAGATGAAACAGAAAATCCATTATCATGTGGATAAAGATGAAGACATGCACACAAGAAAAATGGAATGTGTATATGCAAGAATGTGACACTTGGAGAAAACTAAAAGTGGTTGTGATTATTTTTGAGCAATAGTGTGCATTACACCAATGTGATGTATTATACAAAATATATTTTGAGTATCCTGTTCATTTAATTTACTGCAGCAAGATTAGTCTCTTGCAAGTAGTAGCTACACTCATCATCTTTGTTTTATTCAAATCTAGAAATATTTGTGAACTTACTTACCTCCTTCTTTCCCCACAAAAGCCATATCCAGCATTTCTACAAAGGATGTGCCAGGTAGTTCTATAGAAAACTCTCACCTGTAGATATGATTTACACAGAAATACTGACAAAGCAATATGCATATCTAGCAGATACATCATCAGACAAAATCCATCATGTTCATCAAAGACTTCTACTTTTCTTTGTTCCCTTCAATTATACTTTTGAAGGGATTGGACATCAAGAAACGTATGTAAGATGTTAGTGAATTATAATTCCTAGTATGCTGAGCAAGTAGGATCAATGTGTAGCCATTGTTTCTTCAATTCCATTTTATTGGTATGTACTGTATGTGTATGTGTGTGTATGTATATATTTGGAGCTTGGTCAGAGCTTCTTATTTTTGGATTAAGTTTGAATCGACTTATGAAGCCCTTGTATGGTAGAAATGCTAATCCAACTATGCATGTAGTGAAAAAAATCCCTTTTAAAATGATCTGCACAACAGGACTTACAGTTTTGGACATACACTGTTGAAAAGCTGCTGTTCCTCATAATTAGCTTCATTTGCTTAGTTGGAAATAAGCAGTCTCTTTTCAGGTGAAACCACCTACCATTTGCTAAATGTTTTAATTCAAACTCAGACATTAATCTACTGTGATTGTTTGACAATTAATTTGTGGTGATTCATGAAGTGCTGTTACTTTTCTCTTCAGATGCAGGGGTGGCAGGAAGAGTAGAGGGACATATTTTGGCTTCCACTATCCCTCAATAACCCCTGGAAACCTCCTTGATGGAGTTCATAGCTATATCCAGCTGTTAGAAGATACATCTGTCATTTCTTTTCTAAAATGATGCCTGTAATGGGAAAACCTATTAATTAGTGAGACTGTTCCTGTCCATTATGAAACTTCAAGCCAACCCACAAATCTCAGAGAATCAAAGTGCACAGCTGCCACTTATTAATTTCTCACAAAAAGCTCATAGTTTTTCCACTTGTAGGAGAAGCAGTATCTTTTAACAGCCTATTTAGGTTGTAAATAAATAAATAAATATAAAGCATGATTATTATATATTAAAGCACTGAAGTCTTGTCTTTCTTCAAAATGTGTCCTTATACTGAAGTCTTCCTTCCCTGCAAATAATAAAACAAAAAATAAAGCCTTCTGTTTTTCTATCTTATTTCAGAAGGTTTTAGGAATTCTTTGGAATGTTTTAATGGTATTTAAGAGCATACCATGCTGTTCTAAAAAGGTCAGTGGTAAAAAAAGATATTTTCTTACCCTATCATCAATTTCTAGACTTTTTAAATTTCATTTTATTTCCTAATATGAGTTTCTGCATAATCCCCTTGGTTGGGATGTAATTGAAGCTGGAAACTCATTGATCAATAGAAAAAATTGTACAAGCAATGACTTACACAGCCACTTAAAATAAAAGTAAGTTCAAGATCACAAAATCTCACTGTTGAGAATTTACCAGTGTGTGTGTGTGTGTGTGTGTGTGTGTGTGTATGAAATAGGAATGGATTAATACACGCAGAATAAATTTTCAACATAGCACTCATACAGCCATCTTTTCCTGTGTTACATTCTATCGAATAGCTATTGCAACAAAGTATATCCATTAAAAATAAATTGTAGTCCTACTCACGACTTCTCAGAAATGAGTCTCAGTTATTCAAAAGAACTTGTTCTTAAATATGTGGCTAAAGGATTGGTTTGTAAAGATTTAGAAACTAGAATGGAAGAACGAAAGAACAGTGCAAGAATGGAATATGTAGCAATGACAAAATTGATTGTATATATTTATCGTAGATGTTTTGAGTATATTCAAGCAGGAATATCTTCCTTACATATGAGACATCACAAAACAAGGCAGGGATAGACAATTTGAATATGAATTTTAAGATAAAGAGTAAAGACTTTGTTTTTTAAAAAATAAAATAATTTAGATGAATATAAGCAAAATCTCCAATATTTCAAGAAATTGACAAACACTTGAAGTGAGTAGCACCAAGGGACAATGGAAGGGAAGGGGGGAATGAGCTATCTAAAGTCCACTATTTAAGATTTTTGGTTGATTGTTTTGCTTTCTTCATTATTTCCCTTCAGTTTTCTCTATCATGCTTATATTGTCAGGTTAAAAATGTAAAGTGACTATATATTTATAATAATGTTTCATATGCAGAACTGTGAATAAAAGCTGGCTCTAAATCACTGCCTTTCCCCCCCCAAACCAGGCATTTAATTAAAGTATTCTGATAGAGATGACTGTCTGTAATAACTTTAACATATCTCACATAAATGTCAATTAGCAAAATGTCTTTAACTCACTTAATAAGCATTAAACACACAGTAATAAGCTTTTTAGAACAGTCCAAATATTAATATCCAGCAACTTTGTTATAGTGGTTTTAGTCCTACAGCCATTAAACTCACTGGTGTCTCATTTTATTATAATAATAATAATAATAATAAATAATAAATAATAATAATAATAATAATAATAATAATAATAATAATAATAATAATAATAATAATAATAATAATAATAATAATAATAATAATAATAATAATAATAATAATAATAATAAAAGTTGGAAGGGACCTTGGAGGTCATCGAGTCCAACCCCCCTGCTCAGGCAGGAACCCTATACCATTTCGGACAAATGGCTGTCCAGTCTCTTCTTAAAAACTTCCAGTGTTGGAGCATTCACCGCTTCTGGAGGCAGGTTGTTCCACTGGTTAATTGTTCTAACTGTCAGGAAGTTTCTCCTCAGTTCCAGGTTGCTTCTCTCCTTGACTAGTTTCCATCCATTACTTCTTGTCCTGCCCTCAGGCACCTTGGAGAATAGCTTGACTCCCTCTTCTTTGTGGCAACCCCTGAGATATTGGAATACTGCTATCATGTCACCCCTCGTCCTTTTCTTCATTAAACTAGACATACCCAATTCCAGCAAACGTTCCTGATATGCTTTAGCCTCCAGTCCCCTAATCATCTTTGTTGCCCTTCTCTGCACTCTTTCTAGAGTCTCAACATCTTTTTTACATCGTGGTGACCAAAACTTTATTTGAGTTATTTTAACCAGATGCCACAACTCAAGGCATCCAATAGAGCGAAACATAGAAGGGGAGGGGCAAAAAAACTTTGTATGAATTTAGTAACTCCTAATCCACGTCCAAGATGGTTACCACTAAACTATCACCTTGAGTTTAAAGTATGGTGGAATAGATTTGTTTGAATGAACTCATCAAATGTCCAGGAGGAAGGGGGACAGGAAATCTTAAGATGTGGGGGCCACAACAGGAAAGGCAAACCCCTTAATTCACACTCCCCTAATTTCATGCAGAGACGCTGTTGTAATGCAGTTATTGGATAGGAAGTTCAAGATAAATGTCTTTATATAGCCTAATAGTGTGTCATATGGTGCTTTCTAAAGAATGACCAACACTTTGAATTAAACCTGAGCATTTCACCTTAATACAGCATTTCTCAAACTATGAATTGAGAACCCCAAATGGTTTTAAGTTTTAAGTCACCTTAAAAAACAAAACTACCAGATTTGCACAACTAAGATGGAGCACTGTCAAAAAGGGTATTAAAGGGTTTTAAGATTAATGAAAAGATAAAATACTTGACATTAACCTGACAACTATATCTTGCATGTTGCTTCAAAACAATTATGTTAAGATGTGGAATGAAGTTAAAAAAAGATATGTGAAATTGGGGGAAATTACAATTGTCATTGTTGGGAAGAATTTTGGAGATCAAGATGAATGTTTTACCTAGAATGCTATTTTTGTTTCAAACAATATCTGTTTTGACAACTGATGTACCGTTTAAACAATGACAGAAAGATATATATATATAAATTTGTGGGGCAAAGTAAAAAAATAGTTAACTACAAAATGTTAAAAGATGGTAAGGAAAGAGAAGGTTTAAGTCTACTTGTTTAGAAATTATATTTTGCAGTTTGTTGACTAATTTGGATAAAAAACGGCATAATGCTGAGAATTAAAAGCTTATTGGAACTAGAAGAGCATGATATGAGATTTGAATGGCACGGCTATTTATGTTATGACAAAGCTAAGGTTAAAGTAGATTTGAAAAATAATTTTATAGGACATGTCAAACTGAGAATATGGAAAAGACATAAACCTAATTTGTGTCCGAAAATACCTTTGTGGTTGTCACCACAAGAAGCATTTTACAGAATAAAAATAATAACTAAATATAAATGTATCTTAAAATAAAATCAAGAGTGGTTTTGATATAAGAAGAACATACATGTAAACAATTTTCCTATGTACAATTACTAGAAAGATTTAAAGTAGATGAAAAGACTGTGTTTTGAATATGGTAAGACTAATTTGAAATAGAGCTATGCATGAATGATGAATGTGATATTGCTAAAATTTATAAATCTTTTTTCTGAAATTTGAAACAGAAAATGAGCCATTGAAAGAATGTATGATAACATGGGCTAAAAATACTTTACAAATGGAACAGTGAAAGAATATGTGGATAAAAGGGATGACATTTACGTTGTTATAGAGAATTTTTATATGATGCACCATTGGCATTTGTTACCAGAAAATTATATAAAAGATAGTAAGGTACATTAAATATATGTTGGAAATGTGAACAACAGAGGGAACTTTTCACCTTGCTTGGTGGACATGTAAAAAAGTTGAACCAATTTGAATTCAAATACATACATTTATTCAGAAAATTCCAAAGTCTAATATGTAATTGAAACCAGAAATATTTATTTTGGGACTAATGGACAAATAGCTGAAAAATTCTATGAAACTTTGGTTTTATATAGGATAAGGAAAGCAAAAAAATTATATACACAATGGTGGAAAGATCTGACATTACTAAAATGAAAGAACGGTTGGTGAATTTAATGTAACTGGCTGAGAGGGTGAAAGTAACAATTAGAGAAAAAGACATTGATTCATTTCAATGCTGTTTGGAAGCCCCTTCTGAACTGTTTGTGTGAAACAGAAAAAAATTAAATTATGATCTACGGGTTTGATGATTAGAAAAAAACTAGTTAATAGAAAAAATGTTGTAAACTGAAAATAAATGCTCAGTGTAAATTTATATTTATATCTGTTGTAAAAGAAAATTGGAAGTCATTTCTTTTTATTTCTTTTTCTTTGTTCCCACACTTTTGACTTTGTTCTATCTTTTGTTCTTTATTGTTTCTCTCTTCTGTTTCAATTATTAGTTAACATTGATTTTTATTTTTTATTTTAAAAATTAACAAAGTTATTAAAAAAGAACAACTCAGTTTTCTATGTAGAAGTAGGGTAGCATATTATTTGTGATTTATTCTGTGAACTCAACCACTGTAGATTATAAACCATAGTTTATAACCAAGGGCAATGTGTTGACCTAATCATGACTAGAAACACGCAAATTCATTTGTCATTCTAGAGGGTCGCATTAAATGCACCATTTAAGTGACTCAATTTAACAGCACAGGATTGTGGTAAGAAATACAAGTGGAGGGAACATTATGTATGTGTCAAATTTAGGTAGCTGCCCATTTCACCAACATTTCTGGGTAACATACAACAAAGCTAAAACAGTAAATAAATACATAAAACCATGCATCAATATTAATTATAAAAAAAATAAAGTATGAAAATGGAACAAATAAGGAAACACAGACAAAAAGATGTTAATAATAATAGAGCCACCACAGAAGTTCGCCCCTCATGTCCCCAGGCCTTAGTTACTGGCATAACCAAGTGTTAAGGGACCTTCAGAAACTCAGTAGAGATGAAGCCAAACTCACCTCAGGGGTGAGATAAGCTTCCACAACGTGGGCACCACGGCAGAAAAGGCCTGCTGCCTAGGGCCCACCATCCTAACTGACAAAAATCTACTAGCATTAT
Organism: Azemiops feae; assembly: GCA_023970755.1. Taxonomy (NCBI): domain Eukaryota; kingdom Metazoa; phylum Chordata; class Lepidosauria; order Squamata; family Viperidae; genus Azemiops; species Azemiops feae. The sequence continues at coordinate 3,232,679 of JALGBA010003850.1, forward strand.
AAACAGCACAGTGAGCTCCTGGATGGAAGATATGAAATATGTTCTCAAATAAATTAAACTCACACATACATACATGCAATCAGTCAGATGTCTGAGGACCAACAGTAGAAAATAGCAATTCACAAATCTATTGACTTTGAGATAGATGGATGGATTGATTGATTACAATTCACCTTTCTAAAGTCTTTCTAAAGTCTTAAACTTGATCTTTCTGTCTGAGGCTTTGTCTCTCTTATGAACCATTAGTTTTAAAGTAAAAATAATTTCTTCTCTAAAGTATTTTTCTAATTGAACAATTTGGACAGATCTTAGTTATCAGGTAGAATTTTTTTTCTTAAAAAGCCCAAGTTATTAAATGACTTTTGTTCTTCAAATTATTGCAGTTTGTTAGCAATGTTTATATTTCTGCATTTGTCTTCTATATCAAGAGAAAAAAGTTTACGAATGGTTGTTTTCTATTTAATGGCCATGCTACTGATTTTAATATAAACATTTTGCAGTCTAATAATATTTTCCCATTTCCTTTCCCTCAACTTGTCACCATGGATACTGCTCAGAGCAGTTCCACAGATCATATAATCTTGTGCAATTTCAGCTGTGTTTGCGTAACAGCTACAAAAATATACAGAAGAACAAATAATCCTCCACTGTTATTTTTTCCCCTTCTTTTCAGTTTTGGAAAGGAGGGTTGGGTTCAAATCATTTTACCTGCTTGCAATCACCTTTCTTCATTGTCATTCCTAAAAAAATTAAAAATAGAAAACCAGGAGGCAAAAGATTATGCAATGGATAAATAGTAGCAATTGTTTTGACTTCAGAAAGACAATTGTAACCAGTAAGGAGCCTAAATTAGGATTAGCAATTAACTTTTCATAATTGTATAATGAAAGATAACCACACATTTTTTCATTACTGTGTAACTTTTAAAAATTTTATATCCAGCTGTTGGTTCAAGGTAGGGTAAGAAAAGTATTTCACACCATATCAATTAAATATAGCAAAATATAATTTCAATAAAACTATAAAACCAGATGACAATTTACTGGAGACTATAACAATCCAACCTGAAGGCATGGCAGATCTACATTGTTTAAATTTTTTGAAAACTTTACAAAGAGAATATGTGATTATTTGAGATCTGAACTGGAAATTTATTAAATGGATGTGTTCTGTGAAAACAGAAAACTAATTTTCTTGAGTTTTTAAAATTTGTAGGAGGCTAAAAATGAACAAATGATCAAATGAGCTTCAACTACCTAAAAAAGAAAATGATCCTCAAATTATTTTTTTTAAATTGCATTTGATATGTATCCATAAGATATTTTGATGTGTACACAAAAAGCTTTTATTTTTAAGTAAGAATTAGTCAACAGTTTTCATTTCTTTGTTAAGCAAACTTCCCTGACTGCTTATATTTGATGTAAGAAAGTCTATGGAAGGACTTGTCATGATGTATTGGGATTTAATTGAAAGTGAGAGTTGCAAATCGCTGGAAAGGTCATTATAGAATAAAAGCCACCACATAACACATAACCTATGGTCCTTTCTTATAATTAAGCTAAATGCCAGAACCTCATTTCTCAATCATGAAGAATTTTATCAAACTCAAAGCTTCTCTACTGGAAACCTTGCAGGCAGTAATTCACAAACACAGATTTATAATCATCGAAACTATTTGAATAAAGCTAGTAAGAACAAATTCTAGTGACTGCCAAGTATAAAATTCAAAAGTTATATATATATATATATATATAAAATAAGACTCAATTCTTGCACCTATTCCTCTGTTTCCATAGGACAAAGAGCTGCAGATCTCCTGCTTATGAAGAATGAAGAATGGTTGTCACCTGTCCCTTATTGTAACAGATTGGTTCAATTTCAGGCTGTTTCTGACCTTGCCAAAGCACTCACTGATAGTTGGTGTACACTATGAAGTTATCACTATTACTAAGCAGTGTTCCAATATTTGAGAGGCTGCCACAAAGAAAAGCACCTGAGGACAGGACAAGAAGCAATGGAGGGAAATTAATCAAAAGAAGCAACCTAGAACTAAGGAGAAATTTCCTGACAGTGAGAACAATTAATCTGTTACCTTCAGAAGATGTGGATGCTTTATTACTGGAGGTTTTTAAAAAGAGATTGGATAGCCATTTGTCCAGAATGGTGTAGGGTCTCCTACTTGTGCAGGGTGATGGACTAGAACCACGGTCCTCACCTTTCCAGCTTGGCGGCCCAGCCCAGTGCTGGGGGGAGGGTTGTCAGTGGCAGGTGCATGTGTGTGCGTACAGCTCCATTTGTGCGAGCGGCAGGCACATGCACCCTCCACTCACACGAATGGAGCTTCACACACCTGAAACTCCACTCACACATGCAGTAGGCACTCACATGCGAAGCTCCACTTGTGCGAGTGGAGGGCGCTTGAGCAGAGGGAGTTTCTGCTCGCACATTAGCACAAACGTCCTCCATTCATACAAATGGAGTTTCGCACACAACCACGAAAACCAAGATCATGGCATCCGGCCCTCTCAATTCCTGGCAAATAGATGGGGAAGAAATGGAGGTAGTGACAGATTTTATTTTCCTGGGCTCCAAGATCACCACAGATGGGGACTGCAGCCAAGACGCTTGCTCCTGGGTGGAAAGCTATGGCAAATCTAGACAGCATATCAAAAAGCAGAGACATCACCCTGCCAACAAAAGTGCGTATAGTCAAGGCCATGGTTTTCCCAGTTGCAATGTATGGCTGTGAAAGTTGGACCATAAGAAAGGCTGAGCACCAAAGAATTGAGGCCTTTGAACTATGGTGCTGGAGAAGACTCCTGCGAGTCCCTTGGACTGCAAGGCATTCAAACCGGTCAGTCTTAGAAGAGATCAACCCCAACTGCTCTTTAAAAGGCCAGATCCTGAAGTTGAAACTCAAATACTTTGGCCACCTAATGAGAAGGAAGGACTCACTGGAGAAGAGCCTAATGCTGGGAAAGATTGAGGGCAATAGAAGAAGGGGACGACAGAGAATGAGGTGGCTGGATGGAGTCACTGAAGCAGTAGGAGTGAGCTTAAATGGACTCCAGAAGATGGTAGAGGACAGGAAGACCTGGAGGAACATTGTCCATGGGGTCGCAATGGGTCGGACATGACTTCGCAACTAACAACAACAACACACAAGCACAAGCGCCCTGTCAACGTTGTGACAATGGATGTTCCCACTCTGACAACTGAGGGAAATTGCAGCCATTTTTACTTTGCTTTCAGCTTGCCTTTTCTCCTGTTTAGAAATCAGATGTAGAAGGGGGGATGGGGTGAATGCTTGAGCTCAGCTAGCCATAATAATAATGCAGCTTTGTGGGAACTCAAGGACACAAACCGATAACGTTTTGGCAGGCTGAGGAGCAGGAGAGAGAGCCCACACTTCAGGCTAATTGGAGAATGTAATTTATGACTGCTTCATGGGGGTAGGAATTGCAACTTGTTACTTTGTATCTGGGAGAAGGGAATTTAGTTTTGGGTTCTACTATGTAGTGCCAATACTTTGTTTCCTGAATAAAATGTTCTTTAAGGAAGAATACTTGCCTTGAAGTTCTTTAATGGGTTTCATCTATCGGAACCATGACATGCCCTCTATTCAAACAAGTGGAACTTCACATGTGTGTGCTTGCTTACCCACCACATGCGAATGTAATTATTCTGTTACTATTTTTTGCTTGTTAAATACAGTCCTAGAAAAGATGGAAATTTTATTTTAATTACTGAACTTTTCTTCAATGGATATAGTCAAACTGACTGATTTTTCAATCAAACTGAATTAGATATTGAAGATGCCAGAACAAAATGTTGAAATCTTTTATCCTATTGGTCACTAGAGACATGAAGACTGGAGATAATAAATAAGAAACCCCATTTTTTTTGTTGGATTATCTCTGTTTGGCTTTGTCCTGATTGAAAGACAATTATTCTGTGCTGATTTTCTCAGCCAAGCAATTTCTTCTTTCTGCTAAATCGAAGATTCAGGTTTTTCTGTCAGAGCATTCTTTGTAACAGTTACTTCTTTTGGACAGAGCATCTTTCTATGGCTTCTTTTAATGGCCTTAGTTCTAGTTACACATAGGTGTTCTGCTACTCATGGTTCCCAATAAATGAAGAGGAAAATTCAGTCATGTCTATCTCAATACACTTATGCCTCCACAAGTTTATTCACAAAGCATTATACATCATGCATCAAAAGCCATCCTTGTCTAGAAGGCATTTTTTAGTATCAACCTTGTGGACTCTGCCCGGCCCCAATTGGAACAAGAAACAATACGGCCAATTGGGGCGGGCAGACCGGTAACTCGCTCCATGAGCAGAGCGTAAAAACGGCCGGCTTTATAAGCAAGCTCCCAAAACACTGGCATTTTACTCTGACGACGTTGGCAGTTTGCCAACGAAAGCTAAGTGTATTAAAACAGTTTTGTCTGTATTTTATCCTGATGTTTGATTATCTTCTTGAATATATGTATGTAGACATATATCTCATGTGTATATGTGTGTTGTTTATGAGTATGGGTAGTATATACTTTCTTTTGAGAGCAGGCAACAGAATTTCATTTTTAATATGGGCCAGTGTGCTCATAGTAAAAAAATAACAATAAAGATGATCTTATCTTATCTTTTACCATTTCTGGTGGATATGTCACAAAGCCAAGTTATAATGAGATCAGATTTTTATCTTAATTTAGAAGATTCTTAAAATAAATATAAAACTGAAACCATGTTTTCCTTTTAACTTTGATGGAAAGAAAATTACTATATATGTTGATTATATATATACTGTATGCACAAAGATGGAAAGACACATTGATTCCCACAATGGTGGAGATGGAGTTGGCAGACATGGTAAAATTAGCTGTTGTAATTAAAGAAAAGAATTCATTTGGTTTTGTTTCCATTTGGAAACCACTTCTGGATTTTATGCCTGAAACTGAAAAAATGAAATTTTATTTTTTGGTTCTCATAATTAATCATTATAATGATCTCCTCTCTATTTTCCCTCTATCTTTCTCATTTTTTCTTTTCCATTTTCTTTTATATTATAATAACTTTAACATTAAAATTTTAATTAAAATAGCTGACTCTGTCTGTCTGCATGTTCCTAGTAGTCCCAGCAGAAATATGATTTTTGCATACACATATGTGTGCAAACAACTTGGGTCAGACTTCAAAGACATTGAACAAGATTTTCCAAGATTGTTGCTTTAATGAGATGTGCTTTGCTTATTCTAATACTCACTGAGGCTTTTGCACAGCCTTATTAAAATAGCTGGTAAACTGGAATTAAAGCTTAAGGTACTTTGGTCAACACATTAAGAATCCAAAGCATGTCTCTTCTAGACACTCATTCTTATTTGCACTGAAGTAAGATGTTTGCTACTCAGCTTTAGAAGGTCACATATCCTTGCCTTTGCTTGCCAAGCTTAATCAATATGAACTACAGGTCTGCACAACAGAACAAATATCTGCTGCTTCCTCTCTTCCTGCCAGATGAACTAGTCTGCTTACTCCAGGTCTCCTCTTTCATCTAAGGCAGACTCTCTCCTACATTCATAATCATTGCATCACTGTGCATATGGCCAGATTGACTCTGGTGACAAGATCACGGTGAAGCAACATTAATGTAGTTGTGTGAGACTGATAGGGCAATCTTAGCAAAAATTGATCTTTCTGTCACCCCTTTCAAATCAGCTAGTGGCATGTTGTTCTTTTTTAAAGAGACTTAGCCCTACTTGATATACTTGGTCTCAGGTATTCCACCAGAGTCTTCAAGGAAGTCAGTAAAGAATGAGATGAAAGGAGAAGGGCAACATCTAGTGGATTAAAATTAATTAAATGAGCCAACAGCCCTTCACAGCACTCATTGCAATGATTTATGTACACTTGCTTCATTCAATCAATACTAAAAATTCATGTGTTCGATATGAAAAAAGTACAGCATAACTTATCATGGGCCTAGGATGTAAGTTAATGGATGCTGTCAACAAACTACAGCAAATAATTTTATATTTTTTCGTGCATTTCTAAGATGGGTTGTCTTTTTTGTTTTTGTTTTTTTAAAAAATAATTTTAATATTAACATTTACTTGCCATTTTCATAGTCATAACACATTTTCCTGGTGTGGGCTGAATGCCAGTTGCAATTGCTAGAGCATATTTCCAAGGAAATAGATATAGAACAAGGATAGGATGGATAGATGGATAGATAGATAGATAGATAGATAGATAGATAGATAGATAGATAGATAGATAGATAGATAGATAGATAGATAGATAGATAGATAGATAGATAGATAGATAGATAGATAGATAGATAGATAGATAGATAGATAGATAGATAGATAGATAGATAGATAGATAGATAGATAGATAGATAGATAGATGATCTATCTATCCATCTCAGGGTGGGAGGGCTTGTGTGCTCTATTGAAGAGCAGACTAAACTTGCTCCAAACCCATTTAACTATGGTGAAAACACGTCAAATGAATTCTATGCTAGATCGAATATTGCCCAGATCAACAAGTCTCACATTGAATACTATGGCTCCTGGGTGTTCAGCAAAAAAAAATATGCCACAGGGCTCAGCTCTCTCTGCTAGGCAACCAGGCATGGGCAGGCAAGTGGAAGACAAGCAAAAAAAAGCAAAAAAGTGGACAAAGAAAATTACTCAATTATGGAAGCTAATTATCAATCTGAGTGAACAAAATATGGATTTCAAAAATGCATATTCAAGATTTGGAAGGAGAATCACCTGGATATGGAAATCAATGAACAAAGACTTATGGACCAGAGGCGTGTTATTTTGAAGCACAAGCTCTTCATTATAAGAAGTTTAAGACTCAGACAGAAAACATGGAAAGGATTCAATTGCCAAAACTGAATCAAATTAGTAAGAGAAGTTTGGCTAGATTATTGAACAATGTGAATGAAGCTGTTCAAACTATTGCAACAGAAAAATTAGCTCAAACAAACCAACTAATGTATGCAGCAGCTTTTGTTACTACTGAAAAATTGGGCTTGAAAATTGGAAAGAATAAAGCAATTAAGAAGGAAAAACCAAAGTGGAAAATCCACCTGGACTTAAAAATAAAGAAAATTCAGTTGGATTTAAGTAATTTGAAGAATTTGAGGCAAGGAAAGCTGAAGAATAAATTAGAATTAGCCTAACAACAAGATATAAGGAACAGTTGCTGGAATTGGGTATGTCTAGTTTAATGAAGAGAATGATGAGGGGTCACATGATCTCAGGGGCTGCCACAAAGAAGAGGGAGTCAAGCTATTCTCCAAAGCACCTGAAGGCAGGACAAGAAACAATGGATGGAAACTAATCAAGGAGAGAACAACCTAGAACTAAGGAGAAATTTCCTGATAGTTAGAACAATTAATCAGTGGAACAACCTGCCTCCAGAAGTTGTGAATGCTCCAACACTGGAAGTTTTTAAGAAGAGACTGGACAACCATTTGTCTGAAATGGTATAGGGTTTCCTGCCTGAGCAGGGGATTAGACTAGAAGACCTCCAAGGTCCCTTCCAACTCAGAAGGATGCAGAAAAGAGAAATAAACCTGAAAATTACAGGCCAATAATTTTCCTGCTGACAACATACAAATTACTTACAGGCATTATTGCAAATTTCAAATTTATGGATTTCTAGAAAACAAGGATTTGCTGCCTGTACCATTAGAACAAAAAGTGTGCTGCAAAAAATCAAGAGGAACCAAAGACCAACTGATGACTGATAAACTTTGAAGAATTCAAAGAAAAGACCAACCAATTTGTTCATAGCCTGGATTGATTATAAGAAAGCATTTGACTCTGTTCCACGCAGCTGGATTAAGAAATGCTTAGACATTTTTGGAATTAGCAGCAACATCCAGAAATTCCTGAAGACTTTTATGAAGCTATGACAAACTAAGCTGATGGCCTGTGGAGAAGAACTTGGTGAAGTTGAAATCAAACAAGGAATCTTCTAAGATGACTTGTTGTCACCTCTGTTATTTGTACTTTCTATGGTGCCACTAACCAGCATTTTGAACAAGACAAACTGTGGCTATGAACTGGCTAAAAAACGGTTGAAAATTTCCCATGTGCTCTACATGGATGATTTAAAATTGTTTGGAGAAACAAAAGCTGAACTAAGCTCACTGCGGAGCTTAGCAGAGACATTGAAATGCAATGTGGCACGGACAAATGTGCAACAATTGCTGTTAAGGCAGGAAAAAATTGTTGAAGATGATGGATTCAACTTGATAATGAAGAGTTGCACAGTCAATACCTGAAGGACATTGAAGGAAAGGTAGATACAAAGCTAACATGGATCTGGTTAAGATCAAGAGTACTGAAGAAAGAAACTGAAGGCTTCATTTTGGCTGCCCAGGAACAAGCCTTGCAGACCTATTCCATGAAAGCAAAAATTTAACATGTCAGTCACAGCAGCAAATCTTGCTTATGCAATGAGAAAGATGAAACAGTGGATCACCTTATCAGTGGCTGCAGCAAAATCTCACAGACTGATCATCTACAGTGTCGTGATCGAGTTATTATATATTGGAAACTTTGCCAGAAGTTTAAGTTCAAATGCAGCAAAAATTACCAGGAATACCAAATGACAAAGTTCTTGAAAATGAGCAAGTCAAGGTCCTGTGGGACTTTTGGATCCAGAGAGATATCTGATCCACAACACATCTGATGTCACTATTGTGGAAAAGGAAAAGTCTGGTTCATTGATATTGCAATACCAAGTGATACACAAATTGAAGAGAAACAGCTAGAAAAAATAACAAAATATTGTGATTTGCAAATTGAAGTTGATTTCATACACTGATACAAAATAATGTAAAAAAATAATCAATAGTAGAGCTCACTCAGGTGCTTTCTCACTGCCATTTGTGCAAACCTAACTAACAATTTGTGTAGGGTACCTTGATACATTATAAAAGTGTGTTTCAGTCTGGGGGGCAAGGATTTTGTTCCTTTGTGGTCTGATTCAGCTTGTGTACTCATCTTCCAAGACATGTTGAGGTGCTTAAATATGGAACAATGCATTCAAAATTATGTTATGAAATATGAGGAAGGAAAGTGAGATATAGATTATGCAGATCTCATATACAAAAATTTCTTCTTTGAAGTAACAAACAATTTGGTCCCTGTTCCTTCAAATAGAGGGAAACAGCCAAGAAATTCAAGGGGAAGACTGTCATACTGTCTGAAGCAATAGTGTCATGTTTGCTATTTATAATCAATATTTTGGTTTCTGTTATTAGTTAGTAGGGAGGGCAAAACTTCTCAGAGCCAATTTAATTCAAAATAGTTTGAACATGTCATCCTTTTCAATAAAATGTTCAAATCAGTTCAAGACATTAAATTGAATCTGGAGCTTTTGAATTGCTTGAGAGATTAGAAGAAAATTTGGAGAACTGATGGATTTTCTGATTTTTCAGAGTCTCAAACATTATTGGTACTTTCTTTTCATTTGTGGAGAAAATGAGATATATGTGTGGAATTGAGTGATGTTTCCAGCATGCAGATTTGTCTATATAACCAGCCAATCAGTCTGTTTGGGAGAGTGAGTGCTCTTCTGCTATTTGGGTCTAACTCTTCTAGGAATGGTTTAGGAGAAATGACTGGAGAGGAAGAGACACTACAATGTCACCAAAACTATGTTAATCTCTTTGCACACTGCATTAAAGGAGCACTTGAAGGAGGTACTTCAGGCAGCAGACAATAAACATTTGATTACATTAACCCCATTTTCCATAAGGCAATTAGACTGCAGTTATTTGAACTGGATACTAAATGGGAGAAACCATATTGTTTAGAAAACAAGCAAGAATCATGGAGAAGAAACTAAGGGCCATATGAGAAGAAATAATGTAATTCTTACCCATCAATCAGTTCCCACATTTTACCCAGCTTATTAATGTCGTCATTGAGCCAGATTGGCTTTTTAAAAAAAACAAATTCTGAGATATATGTCTGACATCCAGAACAATTACAAATTGCCTTTCCAAAATCTCTGTTAATTCTTGGCCAATATAAAATGTCCTATCTCAGTATTTTTCCCAGTTGCAATGTACGGCTGTGAAAGTTGGACCATAAGAAAGGCTGAACGCAAAAGAATTGAGGCCTTTGAACTATGGTGCTGGAGAAGACTCCTGCGAGTCCCTTGGACTGCAAGGCGATCAAACCGGTCAGTCCTAGAGGAGATCAACCCTGACTGCTCCTTAGAAGGCCAGATCCTGAAGTTGAAACTCAAGTACTTTGGCCACCTAATGAGAAGGAAGGACTCACTGGCGAAGAGCCTAATGCTGGGAAAGATTGAGGGCAATAGAAGGGGACGACAGAGAATGAGGTGGCTGGATGGAGTCACTGAAGCAGTAGGCGTGAGCTTAAATGGACTCCAGAAGATGGTAGAGGACAGGAAGGCCTGGAGGAACATTGTCCATGGGGTCGCGATGGGTCGGACACGACTTTGCAACTAACAACAACAACATCTCAGTATTTATATTATTCCAAATTAAGATGACCTCCATGAATCCTTTGAATCATATCAGGAGTATGCTACTCTGGGCATGTACAATATACTGTGTTGCAACTTCATATTCATATGTAATATGAAGAACATGGAAAAACAGAAGGTATTGCATGTTATGATGGGGTTTCTTACACTGAATTCCTTAGGCACTTTGCCTATCAGAGCTCTTTCACATGTCGAAAGATGGGGTAGACAACATAGGAAAAAAATCTAGACGAGTTAATTCTACTTTAGTGTATAAAGCTACATTGACAGAATCTTGCATGTTTGCAAGTACAATCTTTTTGCTGTCTCCTTTATACTCCAAGAAATTAGGGATAGTCTCTTCTGAGCTTCTTGCCCATCCACTATCTAGTTGCTGACTATGCTGTTTCTTATTTGACTGTTCCCACGGTCTTTCCCATATACCATTACTGTACACTGTCTGAAGAAGTCACTAAACGAGGACAACCTATATTTGTCTTGCTACTTCTAAGTAACACATCTGAAATAAACTAGTGGGGGATTTTTGCATGAGCAACAGTGTCCTACGTTGCCTGAAAGGCAGGATTTCAGACTTCTTTTAATGTCCATTCTTTTTTTGTGTGTTGAAAACTAAAGAGGTGTTTCTTTTATTGTTTGTTTAAAGCCAAGGCCTGACAGTAAATAAAATGGTAGTTATTCCCACATTATTTCCAGCATTTGTATACCACTTTGATTTTTTTTTTAATGGAATGCTGTCTTTGAATAGAGGCCTGTGAAATTCATTATAAGGTTTATTACAAAAGGGGTTTAATAGCACAGGTATGAAAAGTTTTGGAGAAGTGCTTGCTCTGGTAAGGAGAATTGCATTCAGTCTATGGCTTGAAGAACTTAACGAAAAATGTTTAACTATTGTACGTTTATTCTGGTTCAGTCTTCTCTCTGTTCCACTATCCAATTCTGAAGAACAGAATGAAGGGGTACGTTTGAATCAACATTAACAGAAAAAGAATAAGTGACTATTTTTGACTGAAGCAAATCTCCAGTGCTAGATGGGTTGCATCATCATCAGGTACTGTGGAAACTTTCTGATGGTCTTGCTGAATCTGAACATATTACTATTGAGAACATCTGGAAATAGGCAAATAATAGATGATTGGATGGGGCTACAATGTCCCTATCTTCAGAAAAAAGCAAAACAAAACAAGAAACTAGAGACTCAGTATAACATTTGTAATATTCTGGAGTAGATATAAAGCAAAGTCCAGCAAAGCATTTGACAAAGTATGCTGTGACATTCTGATAAGAAAAGTAGTTAAGTGTGAGATAAAATTAATCTTGAGTGTGTAATCTATTTGACTCTAAAATTGTAGCTACTCATCAGCTTGGAATGAGATATTAAGTGAAATGTCAAAGGTTTAGTCAGGGATCTCTCCAACATTTTTATTAATGATTTGGTTGCAGAAGTGAAGATAATCAGTGTCTATTGAATTGTATCACAAAATTGGTTGGGGTAGCTAATGCTCTAAAAGGCAGAAATAAAACTAAACATGGCATGAATATATTTCAGAAATGGAATGCAAATAACAGTGAAAATTAATAGAGATAAATGCAAAGGAAATCAAATGCTTGGGAATAGGGTGACACCACCTGTCTTGGTCATAGAATTTGAGGGGGAAAAAATCTTGAGTAGCAATTGATGGTATACTATTATGAGACAACAGTATAATCTTTTTGTTTTGTTTTGTTTTTTAAAGACAAATTCAAATTTAGTCTGTGCAAAGTTTGGTTTTTAAATTCCACTTTATTTTTCATTGTCATATCCCACCTAAAGAACTTTGACCAGTTCTGGATATCCTTCTTCAAGCAGAATTCAGCCAAATAGAATAAGTTTGTTATATAAATGTGTCATGTGATTATCAGGAAATTAGGAAAAAAAAGTTATATGAAAGGCAATTGAAGAAACTGGCAATTCGGGTCTTGAGAACATTTATAGCAGTCATCAAGTACCTGAAAGGATACTATGTAGAAGAAAAAAAAGCTTAGACTGCTGTCTGCACTCTAAAGGGCAGAACAGAGAACCATGGAATAAATCAGAGGAAAGCAGAATCTCATTGAACATAAGAGAAAACACCCTAACCGTAAGAATAATTTAACAGTGGAACCAAATCACAGAGTTGTGAGTCCTCTTAAGCTGTTCACAGAGGCTGGAGAGTTGCTTGCTGCATATGTTGTAATTTGGGATTCCTGCACCCAGCAGGGAATTGCAACTTAAAAAATTAAATGGCCCCCTATTATTATATACAGCACAATTACTTTAAGAATGGCATTTTAACATTTAAGTGTTATAGAAGCACTTAAGTTTTATTCCCAAGTACAGCAGTGAAGAAAGAGCATCAACCATAGGGCAATTAAACTGGAGAAAAGTTCAGTTTCATGAACTCTGACCTGTTCTCAGTCCAAATTCGTTGTATGCAGAAGACTTATACTCTACTACTCTTCACACAAAAACAGGTTGAGTTGTTATTTCTAGTTTTAAAAAAAATGAAATTTCAAAGGCAACCTGGAGCTGATTCTACATATTCTAAATCCATAACATGTAGAAAAATTGACAATTGGCCATATTTGCAAATCAAATCTTTTTACACCAATTCTCCCCTGATCATCTCATCTTGAGCATCTAGAATATCTGAAGGACTCATTTCTTGTTTTCAGCTGGGGCAGCTTAAGTCACATATAACATTGGGACTTCTAATCAAATAGCCACACATAAATATATTGATTTCTGGATTGCAAAGACTTTGTTTGGATTGCAAGAAGTAAACCCTTTGTGTTAAATGAATGCCTCCTCACCTCTCTATTCTTTGAATGACAAATGGTGAGTCTTGTAGAAGCAATCACTGAGAAATTATGCTTCTCACTAAGTCTGTGATAGAAAGTAAAGGCTTCTTTATAATCTTGTCATTAAAAGTGTCATCATAGTGCCCAAGGAAATGAACAGCTCAGATATGACAGGACAGTACCTAAGGTTTTACTTCCAAGCTATTGATCTTGAAATGAAATATAGGTTTCAGCGTTTTCCCCCAATCAATATTGATATCACAAAAAAGCTATTTGTGATTACATAGGATATATTCATTGTTTAAATAAAGACATTTTAGGCTTCCCAAATATTTTGTAGATATTTTTTTTTCTCAGTTATTAATTATAATTTCTTAATTATTCATTTCTGATGCAATGCTTCTCATCTCATCCTGTCTCTAATTTCAACCAGAGAAGCTAATGCAATGGCCATCTTGCTGCCTAGAAATATGATCCATTGTAACAATTTTATTAACTCCACATTTTATTGACTATTAATACAATATAATGAAAACGTTTTCCCTTTTCATTAACTTTGAAGTTAAAGAGAAGATAATGTGATTGAAATCTAGACTTTTCAAAATCAATGTGTATTTTAATCTGCAAGAGTCGTATTGAACTGCTTTATTGGCTGTTCATGCATATCAAAGGGTATTTGAAATCCCACAGATTATTGTCATACAAAGACATTCTGCCCTCTTGAATCCTTTACTATCATCTATGTCTCCCATCCTCACTCAACTTATAATTTCAGTCACTAACTGGAGTATACTACAACTCTACAAAAACACTTCCTCGGCTTGATTTTGAGCTTTTGATTTTGGAGAAAGGCCCATATTTCATCTCTACTTTAATGTTCAACTATATTCCTTGAGGGTGCTTGAATACAGCCAAATCCCTCCTAAAAGATAATTATAGACACTATGGTAAACCTCTCTGTTTATATATGTTATGTATATGTCATGATCAGGTTTCAAAGTGGAAAGACTGATTTGGTGCATACCTTATAAGAGTTGGTTCCCGACTTCCGGTTGTGACGTCATCGTGGAGCGGGTGAAGGAACAGATCTCTGTTCCTAAATCCCGGAAATTTCTTCGCTAAGAGCCCGGTAAGGGCTTTACCGATCCCGGAGAGACCGGTAAATTAAAGAGGAAGCTTCAGAGAAGCCGGGTGGAAAGCAAACACCCGAGCAGACAGGAGCAGCACTCTTAAAATTGGCGGAGAAGAAGCCGGTCTTTAAGGCCGGCCGGGAGCGATGGCGACAGCCTGAGAGGGAAGTGAAAAGTAGAACTGACAGCTTCGTACAGCAGAGGAGAAACCCCTGAAGGAGGTGAGGAATATTTGATAGAAGGCGCGGAAAAAGCAAAGCGATAAGGAGAGAGATACAGCGGCAACTGAAATTGAATGGAGCGGAGAAGGGAGCCTTAGAGCAGAACGAGAGCAGCGAGAAGAAGCAGAGAGCCCACAGTAAAGCTTATAAAACGTGAAAGGCTGGAATTTAAAAGCTGTAAGAAGCAGAGATTGAAACTAGAGAAAGGACTGGAGACGGCCAGAGGCAACAAAGGGTGATTAAGAGACTTTGAAAAAATCAACATAAGGATTAAAAGTTGAAGTGAGACAACGGAGAAACTTAATACCAATTACTGGATCTTATTTTTGAAGAACAAATACCATTGAAATTTGAATCTTAACTGACATATATCTGGACAAAGTGACTAGTGGACGTTTTGGATTTATTGGATATACAGAAGAGGAAATAAGGTGACATTTGGTGGATCTGTGGACACATTAAACTGAGACAGAGAGAAAAAAGGCTGATGCAATATTGCAGCACCTGTTAACAAACAGGGATCATAGAGAGAAAGGTGATTATTTAAACAAGAGTGATAGTGAATGAAATTAAGAGTGGTGATAATATTTTGAGAATAGTATATGTATATGCATTGTGTGTAGTATTACAGAAATATACAAAAGAGGTGTTAAGAGTATTATAAATTATATTATATAATAGTGGGATAAGAAAAGGTATAACTCTATTTGTAATCTTATTTTTAAGGTTAACCCTTAACGTTATATAAAATTGATATATGCAAGTGTGGGAAAATATTATCCAAGTAATAAAAATGACAAGTACCACAGCAACAACTAAAATAAGTAAAAAAACAGCTATAAATCCCACACCTATAATGGCCTCTCCTATAGGTCAAAGAACGATAGGAACCATGTTGGGGAAAGAAAAAGAAAAAGTAGAATTGGCGATGAACCCACAGAGTATACAGACAATGTTACAAATGATGCAGGAAACAATGACGAAAACCCAAGAGGCAATAGCAAATAATCATGAAGAAACAAAAACTCACCACAAAGAAATCAAAAATGAAATTAAAAACATGAATGACAAGATAGAGAGTATACAACAAACAATGATGAAGAACGAACAAAGAATTCAAAAAGTTGAAACAAAAATAGATCAAGTTGATGGCAAAATAGAAAAGATGGATCAGATATCCAAACAAGCAAACAGAGAGCTGACCCAATCTATTACCTTCTTGGAATTGGAAAAAGCTGCGTTCTTCCTAAGATTTCAAAATATCGTAGAGGAAAAAGAAGAAGATTTGGGAGAGAAGATGGCGGAGATATTGGCCGAGATATTAGGAAAGGACAAACAGGACGCAAGAAGAGACATAGATGAAATTTATCGAGTATATACAAATTATGCACGTAGGCACAGACTGGCGAGAGAGGTACATATAAGGTTGACTAGAAGATCAATAAGGGATGAAATATATAAAAAAACAAGAGACAAACAGATAGTATATAAGGGTAAAGAAATAATTGTATTAAAGCAAATACCACGTAGAATACGAAATCAGAGACGAGAATACCAATTTCTAACAACCCAATTAACTAAATACAAAGTTATGTTTCGATGGTTAGTACCTGAAGGCATATTTGTAACATGGCAAGAAAAAAAATATAAGATAGACACACTCGAGAAAGCGCAGGATTTTTATGAATGTCACTTTGCGCAGGGAGAAGAACAAGAAAGTAGGGAAGAGCCAGAGAGTAAAAGTCAGGAGGAAGACCTAATAGAAGAATTTGAACGAGAAAGAGAAAAGCAAAAGAAACAAGAAAGAGAAAGGTTAGAAAGAGAAGGAGCAAAAGGAAGGGTAATAGAGACAAGAAGCACAAAAAAACCAGATCAAGTAAAAAACGGGAGAGGCAATTAAGCTCTTTTCTGTAAACATTAATGGTTTAAACATACCAAGAAAAAGAGTACAAACGTTTAATAAATTAAGGAAATTGGATGCAGACGTGATATGTCTACAGGAAGTTCATATAAAAAAGGATTATAGAAAACTACTAGAGAATGTAAAATTAGGAACACTATACACAACACTAGCACAAAACAAGAAAGGAGGAATTGCTATATATGTTAAAGAAAAAATAAAATCAAAATTAATATATTCGGATGAAGAGGGGAGAATTTTAATGTTGGAAATAGAATTAGGGCAAAAACAAACTTTATTAACGGCAGTATATGCACCAAATAATAACCAACATGAATTTTTTAAAAAGGTACATAAGAAACTAGTGGATCTGGACTATGAAAATATTTGTATGATTGGGGATCTAAATGCAATAGTCGATGTTAAGAAAGACTATAAAAGTAGTAAAAAGAGCAAAAAGAAGAAAAATATATTACCAAAATCATTCTTTAACATGGTAACAGAACTCAACCTTCGGGATATATGGAGAGAGACACACAGATCAGACAAACAATACACATTTTATTCGTATCCGCATCAATCCTGGTCCAGGATCGATATGGCCTGGGTAACAACAGAAATACAGAACGGGATAGAGGAAATTGAAATAGGACTTAATGACTGGGCAGATCACAACCCAATAACAATAAAATGGAAAGGCCAGAAACAGAGAAAAAGATGGTCAATGAATCAAAGACTATGTAAAGACAAACAATATATACAGATGCTAGAAAAGGAACTGACATTATTTTTTCAGGTAAATAAAAAGGAAGAGACATCAACACAAAATTTGTGGGATACCACAAAAGCCTACATTCGAGGATTGACAATTGCATACAACTCTAAGAAAAATAAAGATAGGAGACTTCAACAAGAAAAACTGCAAGAAGAACTTAAAGAAACAGAAAGTGACCTACAGAAGGATCCACAAAACAAAAAGATAAAGGAAAAATGGAATATTATAAAACACAAGATTAATCTGACAACACAAAAAGAAATGGCACAGAAAATTAGGATGGCGAAACAAAATTACTTTGAAAACGCGAATAAAACCGGTCGATGGTTGGCCTATAAATTAAAAAAAGAAAAAGGTAAAAGAGCAATACATCAACTACAAGATGAAAGTGGAACAGTACAATATAGACGGGAAGAGAAAAAGAACATAATACAAAATTTCTTCTCAAAGCTATACTATCAGGAAGATATAGCAGATGATAAAGTTAAACAATATATAGAGGCAGCAAAAATGAGCAAAATCACAGAAGAACAAAAGGAAATGTTGAATAGACCAATAACCGCAATAGAACTAGAAACAGCATTGAAAAAATAAAAAAATAATAAATCACCAGGACCAGATGGAATTCCGGTTGAGTTTTATAAAAATATACAAGAGTCACTACAATGGATAATGTTGGAGATTTGTAATGAGGTGCTGGAGGAGGCGAAGATGCCGCCATCTTGGACTGAAGCAATTATTACTCTCATCCCTAAGGAAGATTCAGACCTGCAACAAATTCAAAACTATAGGCCGATTTCTTTACTGAATACAGATTATAAGACATTTGCAACAATAATAGCAGAAAGGATTAAAAAAATCTTGAATAATTACATCCACCCAGATCAAAATGGATTTCTACCAGGACGACAGATAAAAAACAATATGAGGATAATAATGAACACCTTAGAATTTTATGAAGTCCACTCTGAAAGACAAGCTACACTGGTTTTCCTTGATGCCCAGAAGGCATTTGATAATTTGAACTGGAAATTTATTATAACACAACTGAACTACATGGAATTTGGGACAAAATTTGGAAAGATGGTTGAGAAAATATATACTAAACAAACAGCTAGGGTAATTATGAATGACGAAATGACAGAAAAAATTGAGATAACTAAAGGAGTAAGACAAGGGTGCCCACTCTCTCCTCTTCTATTTATTTTATCATTAGAAATACTCTTGACAAAAATCAGAGAGGATCAAGAAATAAAGGGTTTAAAAATTAAGAAGGAAGAATATAAGGTCCAAGCCTTCGCTGATGATTTGGTATTTATTTTGGAAGACCCATTAGAAACCGGCCCTAAATTAATTCAAAAAATAGAAGAATTTGGTGAGGTAGCCGGACTTAAGATTAATAAGAATAAATCCAAATTAATAACCAAAAATCTTACAAAGGCACAGGAAAGCGAATTGGAAGATAAAACAAAAATAAGCGTAACAAAAAAAATAAAATATTTAGGGATTTGGCTTACAGCGAAGTGCTCCTCAATTAAGGAGGATAATTATGATAAAATACTACACCAGATAAAAAAAGATTTAGAAAATTGGGAAAACCTACAAATTTCATTTTTAGGGAGGATTGCAACGATCAAAATGAATATATTGCCAAAAATATTATTCCTGTTCCAAGTTATTCCAATAAAACTAGGGAAAACATTCTTTCAAGAATTAAATAAATTGGTTACTAAATTTATATGGCAAAGGAAAAAACCTAGGATTAAATTAAAACTCTTGCAAGATACGAAAGATAAAGGGGGATTGGCATTACCAGAGTGGGAAATATATTACCAAGCATCAAGCCTAACTTGGCTAAAAGAATGGATGAAATTGGAAAATACTAGAATTTTAACACTTGAAGGACACGACTTGCAAGCGGGGTGGCATGCATTCCTATGGGACGAAAAATATAAAGTACATAGATACTTTCGAAGACATATAGTTAGGGATGCATTGCTACAGACTTGGGAAAAGATAAAACAAAAACATTACATAAGAATTCCAATGTGGCTATCCCCAACAGAAGCTCTGAAACACCCAAACCTACTGGACATAAATAAGATAATTAGATACAAGGAATTGGTAAATGAACAGGGAAATCTGAAAACAAAACAAGAATTGGAACAAGATGTAGGCAGAGAGATTGATTGGTGGACATACACACAAATCCAATCTAAATATACAGAGGACAAAAAATTATACGAAATACAAAAAGAATCGCAAGAATTGGATAAAATTATACATGGAACAGAAATAAAATTAATTAGTAATATATATAAATATCTACTGAGATATAAAATGGAAGATGAGGTTGTCAAAGACACAATGATTAGATGGGCAAAAAATTTCGGATACAACATAGAATTGGCGAAATGGGAAAAAATATGGGAAACAAACATAAAATTGACTATGTCTGCGGCATTCAAGGAAAATCAGTTGAAGATGTTTTACAGATGGCATCTTCCACCAGCAAAGCTTGCTAAGATGTTCCAGAACAACTCACCGACATGCTGGAAATGTAAAAAGGTACATGGAACATATTACCATCTATGGTGGACATGCCCCGTTGCAAAAAAATACTGGACTAAAATAAGAAGATGGATGGTAGAAATAATAGATCAACCTGTAGATTGGAAACCAGAGATCTTTCTGCTGGGTATCTTAAATAGAAAATACAGTAAAGAAATACGGTACTTAATCTTACATATAACAACGGCAGCAAGAATAGTCTACGCACAGTTCTGGAAAAATGAGAATACACCATCAGAGGAAGAAGTGATAAGGAAAATCTTAGACTGTGCGGAGATGGACAAATTAACAAAAGAGATAAAAGAAAGGGAAGACACAGAGTACTATGTAATATGGAATAAGTGGTATGATTGGTTGGAGACTAGAAATAACAAATGAAAATAAATGCAGAAAGGTCAAGAAAGGGAAAATGTGTGTATAATAATGTATAATAATGTATAGTAATAATATGTATTATTCTTAATATGAAATATAGTATGAATGAAGAAAATGGAAATAAGAAACAATGGGACAACAAGGACAAATATTTTTTAAAAAAGAAGAATAAAGGGGGAAAATGTAAATAACAGAAGATTACAGTTACGAAATTGCTGTTTATAAAAAAAAAAAAAGGAGTATACATTGTATGTTTATGTGTGTTATGTTTTGTTGTCTTAAAAAAATAAAAATATATATAAAGAAGAGTTGGTTCCCTGGCTGATAAAGTTTTATGGATCAGAGAATGGCAAGGTTCCCCACAATCAATGAAGTGACCTATCTCCTTGCTGGATCACAGGAAGACTATTAGAAACAAAAAGCCTCACCCCTAAAGTACATGAGGATATACTGATTCTAAATTTAAAATAGTTGCTGGAATTCTTACAACCCCATTCTATTCATCTCAATATTTTTTTTGCTAGTGAGAACTCTTAGAATTATGCTTGGAAAATAATTATTATTTTTAGTTTGGGGTTGTCAAAGAGTCTAACATGCATCATACTTGTCAATATTTGCCTAAATCGAACTTATCCTTAAGGAGTCTGAAATGGTATAAATGGTCTGAAATGGGTCTCCTGCTTGAGTAGAAGGTTGGACTAGTAGACATCCAAGGTCCCTTCCAACTCTATTATTCTGAGTTCTATCATTTTACTCATTGTGGTATTTTTTCTCTAGCCCTGCCTACCTACAGTAGAATGGTATTAGCTATTATTCTCTGTTGATCAGATCATCGTCCAAACTTTTGCTTGAATATTCTATAGTGGGGAAAGTGGTTTTGAAGGAGACACTCTTTGCCTCCAAAGTCATGATATTTCTGTAATTGTAATTCTGTAATGAATACTGGTGGATTCTACAGTGGTTTAGAATCAATGCACTTATTTACATTGATTGTATTTTTTTAATCGTAGTTTTGTACTTACAGTCTGCTCCATTGAGTTTCTTTCAGAATGAAATATAATCTACAAGGAATAAATGAAAATGAAATGAACATGGGAATAACAGTTTGTTTTCAAGCAGTAATATGTACTATAGGGAAAAATATGCGTTCTATAGTTGAAAATATATTACATAATGTCCAATTATGAGCATGTCTACTTCAACCTTTCTGAACAATCCCTTTCTGAGCTAATCATTCTAGATAGCACTGAGTTAACTTTCTGATGTTGCATCTGTCTTTTCTATTTAGTCTCTGTCTAAACCACAACTCCTGGGACTAGAATTGTGCAGATCAGTCTAAACTAAATTTGTCAGTCTCACAGGGTTCTTTTTAATGCATTATTTCATTCTGTATTTGTGACATATTAGTGTAATTCATAACTTTGTTTAGTGTTTATATCTTGTAGCTTACTCTAATAAGTACAGTATTATATGCAACCATTCCCAAAGGCTTAATTTGTATACAGCCTTCCGTAAAGTATACTAATCCTAAATTATGTTAAATTATATACCCTTAGAAGACAATTTTCCCAAACATATTATTCTTTTAGAATTTTTTCTGCAATATATACATTTTTCAGCAAAGTATTGCCCAGCAAATAATGGGTATTAGCAGGATTCATTGATATTATTTTGCTCTGTATTATGATGAAGATTGTATCATTTTACTCCCATTAAAATCTTTAGCATCCCTTATTGCTAGATGGTGATAACTTCTAACAAACATCATAAAGAGATTCATTTGTGAAGTAAAATACATTCTAGATCTCAGATGAACAGCTGAAAATTGAAGTTGTTATTTCTAAAAATGTAAGAGTATTTTATCCCAAATTAAAATCAAAAGATAGAGTTCTACTCTTAATAAAAGAGTACATTTAAAATGTATGATCCTAGTCTCTCACTGCATATCTTATCACCAATGCAGATATTACATCCAAGAAGATATTGTTGTCATTGTGGCAGTTTAAGAAATATATAAGTAAAATTATTGTACTTATGTATTGTCAATTAATGGATTTCAGACTATAACTTTTAACTATTCTTCTTGTAAATGCAGGTAGTGAACCAAAACATTTCCACTGAGAAAGATTTAATTTTTTTTCCAATAATTGCTAGTTTGAACAATGCAGCATGTAGGAAGTCTCAAAGAGAATGTCAACAATTGCAAAGAAGGCTCATCTACTTTTAAGGCATTACTGTGATTTTTCTTTTCCTGTGTCAGATACTGAGAAAATAATTAAAATTCAGTAACTGCCACTGTCAGTTATAGCCAAAGAGTTGGGAAAATACTTGTGGCAGCTGCAGGAGACAGTGTGACAGGAATATAACTTTCCATCCAGTTATGCTCTGGCATTATGGGGGGACACTGAGATCTCCACGCTTACTTCAGATTCAAGGCTAGCTGTCAGGGCAGGACACCTCAAGCACTATCATTGTCTCCTCTGAACAGATTTATGCAGGTACACATCCCATACCTTTGTTTTTTTGCTGACTCCAAATTTATGTAGCCCAACAAAGTTCCTTTCTATGTAGTTATACTGTAGTGATATTAGGAATAAAAGGCTTATGGGAAGGTAGACAATTTCAGGTTCAAGAACCCTTATGATACTTTGCAAGTTGAAAGCCACAAATGAAATAGAAGTAGATGGCTGTTAAATACCACAATGACTTTTGCAACAAGAGTATTGCTTTTCAAACAGAACAAACTTCAAATCTAGGAGGTGGAAATCCAGACTAATGCAGCAGAACCTTTGTATGTTTAAAATATCTTGATATGAATAGAAGAGTAGGTGTCGAAATACTGGATGTTGAATCTAGAAGCCTCAGGATATCTGCCTTGAGGTTTATATGACCTATAAAAATCTTCATACTTATTGTTTGATACTGAAGTTTTAACTCTGTTAGTTTCTTAGTGTCATCATAATGAGCCAACTGGCCGTATAAATCAATTAAAATAAAATCATAAATTAACCTACATGAACACACTTTGGTTTTAAATTTGCTTGTCTCTGTTAAAGATTTAAAAATATATGAATTACTATTAAGACAGGCAGAGTCTTTGTCCAATTCTGCTATATATTATAATGGTTATTTTGTTTAGAAATATATGTCTTATGATTTTTTTAAAAAAAGAACCATATCTCAGTTTCTAGTATTTTAATAATAATACTGTGGAGTTTTAATTTCTCTTTCACATATAATACTAACCAAAAGGAATTCCATCCAGAATTTAAGATAAAGAATAGATGAAGAATAGGTTTGGAAGGAAAAAGTCACTGGCAAAGATCCTGAACAATTATCCTATCTGCATAAGCCAACACAGAGAAAGAAACAAAACAAAAGAAGAAAATAAAAGAAAACCAGGATGGTATGGAAATGAGGGAACAAAATTGGCTGGAGATGAAGGGAGGCAAGAGATAATAGGACAGGGAAGGAAAGAAAAGAAGTCATATTTAGATCTTACATATTTAATCTATACTGAGTTAACATGACATTCATTCATTTTTCTGAAACATTATTATGAAGCGTATCATGACAAAGGATTTGTCGGGACAGTTTTTCCACTGAACAAAAAGGTGAAGCCTACATATTCCATCTTTTCAAAATCAATAACATGACTTTCTTAGGCAAAGTATTAATAAGTCAACCTGTTAGCCAATGGTCTGGAACAGTAGGAGAGAGAGAGAAATACTATTTTTTATATTTCAAATTCAACGGAAGAAAATAATATGAGGAATGTCTCTATTTTCCAGTGAAGTAAGGACCGTCCATGCAGAAATGGGATGAAATCAAAAAGGTCAAGATGATAACTGTAATTGAGCAAACAGAGCCCAAACACTTTCTTCGTGGGTTATATATGCAGTACATGTAAGAATGGTGTGGATCAGGCAACTGCAGCCACTTGCTTGACTTTTTCAATCCTCTCAGTGGATTGGTGAAAGTGGTGCTATATGAGTGAAGCAAAAAATATAGTAACTTTTTTGTAATACTGCCCAGCTTTTGTGCAATATTTGTAATCTGAGGTAATATCTTTATGATGAGAGACACTTCCTGCATTCATTTTTAATTTTCCCTGAAACTAATTAATCCTCCATGTTAGCCAAAATGCACACATGTTGGCTAACACGAGGATTAATTAGTTTCGGGCAGCAAGTGTCTCTCATCATAAAGTGATCCAGGTTAGAAGAAATGTCTTTAATCTACTTGTAAGAAATAAGATGAAGTGGAAATTTTGCACAGTTCAGGCAAGGAGCTATTTATATGTGTACTGAAACTGAAAGCAAGATAAAAAGGTCTCTGGAGATCATGGGCTCAATGCTAGCTAGTAATCAAAAGCTACTGGACAGCTTCTTCACTAAATGAAATGTGTTGATGCATCACATTTATGTTTCATAGAAAGGTTTTCCAAATTCCAAAGACAATGAGAATGGATTGGGGTGGGAAAGTGAGAAATTTCTACCTTGAGTCAAGAGTCAAGTTGAAATTGGACTGGAGAAAAATAAGGTCAGGCAAGATAGTAAATGACGTATCAAATTTAAAGGCCAGCCACACTGTCATTGTGTGACAGTCTTTTATGAAATGCATGCTGAGTGACAATGTGTGGACAGCTTAATATATAGTTCACAGTTCAATAGGTGTCCAATTCATAAGAAAAAGAAATGGAGGTTGCTTGTATCTACCTCTAGCCCAAATGTAGCAATAATTTCAATCCAAAAGAAATGCTCAAATTGACTTAAAATGATTTCTACTTGTTTATGAAGTCTATAGAAATACAGTGAGAACCAGTTTGGTATAGTGGTGAAACCATCAGGCTACAAACTGGGAGACCATATATTCTAGTCAGTGGTGGGATTCAAATATGTGAACAACTGGTTCTCTGTGTGGATGCCGCTTCCAGAAGTCCATTCTGGGCCTGGGCAACAAAAAATTAGCTACTGGTTCTGCCGAACTGATGCGAACCGGCTGAATCCTACTACTGATTCTAGTCCCACCTTAAGCAAAAGTCAGCTGAGTGAACTTTAGGTCGGTCCCTTCCTCTCAACAGGAGGCAACAGCAAGCCACTTCAGAAATCTTGCCAAGAAAAATATGTACTTGTCCAGGAAGCCACCAGGAGTCAACGCAGGCAGGCAGGCAGGCATGCAATAAATACAGCTGGAAAGAGCAAATTAACAAGACAATTAAGGGGAAACAATAAGGAGAAGCCCACTTAATGGAGCAGAAGTAATAATACACAATACTGGAAAAATGATTCAGCATCCCTAAATAATTAAAGAAAAAGTTTATGAGTTAACTTTGAACAAAGTAAATGAAAAAAAAAACCTTAGAGTACCCTAGGGATTGATAACTCTGTTGTAATTTTGCTTATATAGTTTCCAATAGTATAGCTTTTGCCTTGCATTTATATAACTTTTGAATATTTTATGTATATTATCCCATTTATTTGTGCATGTATTTTTTATTAAATGTCATTCTTAATGTATATATTTTTCCTAATGATTTTCCATTTATACCCACTCACACATTTTCCTATTTCTGTTAATATTAACATTTTCATTTTTTTTTATAAACTAATAAACTTGGGGAAACATTTTTACATAATTGATGCATTGTTTGTAGGTCATTTTCAACAATATACACATGCATGAATTTGTTTTTGGAAACCGCACAGCGCTCTACATTTTTTAAAAATAAATGCTGAAGTTTGGCTGGCATTATTTGATTAAAGATTGATTCTGACAGCTCAGGACAAATACAGTAAATATAACAACAATTCATAAGATTTGCAAGAACAACAATTATATTACAATCACCATCAGTGACTAATTTACCTCCTGGTGAGAGATCCATTATCAATAGACTACACTGTATTCATCTGGGACAAATTTAAACTTGATTGTGAAAAAAAGTAATTAAGTAGATCATATTCAGATAAGAATTTAAACCTTTATCATAATATAAGCAATTAAATATTAAATCAGTTTATATCCCTTTCATAGAGAGTCATGATTATTAGGCAATTCAGATTTTGCTCATACTCAATCTACTTTAGAGGAAAATTCAATGAAAAACTGGTAACTAGACCGCTGTGTCACTCGATTTCAGATGGCTGCTGAATAATAATAATAATAATAATAATAATAATAATAATAATAATAATAATAATAATAATAATAATAATAATAATAATAATAATAATAATAATAATAATAATAATAATAATAATAATAATAATAATAATAATAATAAAGTTGGAAGATACCTTGGAGGTCATCAAGTCCAACCCCCTGCTCAGGCAGGTAACCCTATACCATTTCGGACAAATGGCTGTCCAGTTTCTTCTTAAAAACTTCCAGTGTTGGAGCATTCACCGCTTCTGGAGGCAGGTTGTTCCACTGGTTAATTGTTCTAACTGTTTATAATGATTTTCATCCCTCCTTGTCCAAGATGATCAAGTTTTCTGGAGTCCTTACTGTTGAGGGTATGCCGTTCTCAAAAAGATTGAAGGCAATAGAAAACATCTAATATATGTCTAATAGACTTTGTTATATTAAGGATCGGTTTCAAATGAGGAACATGATATTGTTTTAAATTAATGGATATTTGTATACAACTCAAATTTGGCATTTGCCCTTATTTATGGTGTCTATACACCTGTGGGAAGAAAGGTCTTCATCCTGGTTCATCCAAGCCGGGAATAAATAAAACAACATGGCGACTGCTTTGGGAAGAAGGTTACAGTTTATTGAAGAGCCAGAAAGATGGTTCTTGCAGGAAGAAGGAGAAATCAAGGAGAAGGGCTGAGCACATGTGGAGTAGGTTTTTATACCCTCTGAAAGCCTTTTGCTTGGAAGTTTCCTGTTCCTGTGGCATGAACTTGGAGGCTATTTCCTGTGTCACGTATTCTGACCTGAGTTTAGGTGTGCCTCTCTGGTATTCTTGATGGTAATGGGTTAGTCCTATTATGTCCCATCTCAGGTGGGGTATGCAGATTTTAGGTCTTTTGTCTTCTTGATTTCCTAGCTGGCTCCAGCTTTCTGATGGTTACATCTGCATTTGTATAGGGCTGGCTCCTGCTTGGGACAGAGATTTGGGGGCAGGGTTGGCTTCTGCTTTTAAAAATCCTTTTGGGGAAATATATTTTTCTGCCCTTTTAATATTTCCTTCTCTGAGGGGCTGACTTCCCACACACCTATAAAGTATTTTTTACAATCTAAAAATGTTTTAAATAATTCTTATTAAAGTTTATCATAATGTAAAATGCAAGTGAAAAAATAGGGAAGTGGGTGAGGAAAAGGAGGGAGAAGAGGGATGTGGGGGTGAATGGGGGAGAGAAAAAAGCATTGACTTCCAACTTTTTTTGGTGTAGTAAAATACACATTAAGATTACAACCTGAGCTTTTTACGTTTGCGAATCTAGAAAATACTAGCCTTTCTGTAAACAATAAGCTAATCTAATCAACAAAACCCATGTCAACATTTCATTTTTTTCTATTGTGAGTGCAAATTCTAGAAGTGTTTTCTAAGTAGAAATAAAACTGGATGTATTCTTTTCTTTAATTAAAACAGTTAATTTTGTCATCTCTGCTAGCTCCGTTACTTTTTCCATGCATTCTTCAACTTTAAAAAAAACTGTTGAATACAACAAACTAGATTATTCAGTTCTGTATAGAATCCAAACTCTTACATGGATACATTTGGCATTCTGGTGTTACCACAGTATTATTTTTTAACTACAGTCTCCATAATCTCTTTTCTTTGGTCATACTGGTGGAGGCTAATGGGATCTGAAGTCTAGCAGTAGTCTGTGATGTGGAGAGACAGTATGGAAACAACCTAAAGCCCTATGATTTGGTGTTGCTTTGAATAATTAAACCCAGACAATTTTCACTGAAGCCTAAGCAACCAAACACCAAAGAAGGCCATTTCTCTGACCCAGAAGAAGATCAAGCATTTTTTTTTCTGTGCAGAGATAATTGAGAAGGAAGATGGGCTCTCTCTCCTCACAATGCTTAAGTGAAAAATAGGATGCTAAAGTCTGCTGAAAAGTGATTCACTTGATTAAAAAGAGAACAATCTCCTGCTGCCAGTGATAAGAAAGACTGTTGTTCCCTTTGTAATGAAAAACTGAGGTATATAAAGATCAAATCAGTGTAATAAAAGATGGAGATCAAATAAATATAAGGCATTTTATCTCATATCCGCATACATTGCAGTTAGGTTCTAGATCTCATCTTTTTTTGTTACTCCTTGAGCCTGAAGACAATGACTAGTTTTGTTTCATTACTGTGCAGCTGCTATCAAGTTTGGCTCAAAGTTTGCAAAAAAAAACCCATGCACTTAGAACAGGGGTTCCCAACCAGGGGTGCTCGCACCCCCTGAGGGTGCGAGATGATATTCCAGGTGGTGCGAAAACTTGGGTTTTCAAAATTATAGTGTATATGCATAATTTGTTGCCGTTATTTTGAACTTTTGTAAGGGGTGCAAGAATATCTCAGAGGCGTTCTAGGGGTGCGGGGTATAGAAAAGGTTGGGAGCCTCTGACTTAGAATCAAAACAGCAAATCGGGCCCGGGGGGGGGGGGAGAAGAGAGATAGCACCTTGAAAATCACTGCACTTCATCCGGCTTTCATAAAAATCGTTCTCTGCTACCTTTACAGTTATTTGAGGGATTTTATCTTTCTTTATCATGTAATTTACTTGTATAAATAAGCAGTTCAGGAAGGTCTAGCTCAGTGTTTTTCATACTTGGCCATTTTGAGATGTGTGGAATTCTCATCCCAGAATTCCCCAGCGGGCATGGGGAATTCTGGGAGTTGAAGTCCATACTTGTTACAGTGGCCAATTATTAAACGGCTTTTAAAAGCAGGATTCTCTTCAACTTGTTGTCACTGTTGTCTAATAATGTTTTTAAGGAAGACACTTGGAGCGATATTCTTTCCTTTAGTTGGGGACAAAAGAGGATTCCCTCCTTCTTCTTCTAACATACAATATGGCTTCTAAAAAGCCAAAATCATCTTTAACAAACTTTAAAAAGTTCTAGATTTTTTTTTGTAAGGGAGATGATTCCTTTCTTTAATGCTTCCTAGATGGACCAAAAGAACATACAGGTAGTCCTCAACTTATGATCACAATTGAGCCCATAATTTCTGTTGCTAAGTGAGACAGTTATTAAGTGAGTTTTGCCCCATTTTATGACCTTACTTACCACAGTTGTTAAGTGAATCATTGCAGCTGTTAAGTTAGTAACATGGTAGTTACATGAATCTGGCTTCCACATTGACTTTGCTTGTCAGAAGGTCGCAAAAGGTGATTACATGACTTTGGGACACAGCAACCGTCATAAATATAAGTCAGTTACCAAGTATCCATATTTTTATTATGAGACCATGGGGATGCTGCAATGGTCGTAAGGGTGAAAAAGGGTCATCAGTCACTTTTTTCAGTGCCATTGTAACTTTAAACAAATGGTTGTAACTTGAGGACTACTTGTATATTATGATATGGCTGCTTCAGAAGGCATTGGAAGAGAAGCCACGCAGAACAGAATCTGAGATTCAGTAGTCATGTCTTAATTTCATTATAACATTTAATCAACAAGGGGGAGGGAGAGAATGAGAGTGAGTTTCAGTTCCAAACATTACTCTTAAAATGCAGGTGGTTTAATAAGGTCTCGACAAGACTTGAAAAATACATGACATAATTAAACATTTGTCATCCCATTTTGAAGAAATTATTTCCTCAACCCTGGTGGGTTATATATTTTTAACCAAGATTTTATTCGTTTATTTTACACGGTCATTTGTGATCCGACAGCTGTTTTGAACCCACTCAATATAGAAAGTGCTATAAAAAAAAATCTAAAACAAAATCAAAGAGCATGTATTGGAGTAAACTATTTGTAAAATAGTTTTCAATCAAATTATAAAAGCAAAATTGGGGCTAACAATGAGGCTCAGCATAGACTGTTTTAATACTGACCTTTTTTTAAAATTGCACGGCAGCCTAAGTTTTTTCTTTAAACGGAAACAAATACTGTAGATGCAGCCGAATCTAGTTTGCATTTCACCTAAAACTGCCATAATAGTCTAGTTGTTTGATAATATTTATGCATGCAGTGGGCCAAGAATCAAATGAATTATCTTGGAGAACAGCCAGACAGTCTGGAGATCTTGGGTTACGTTTGTAAGAGCTTTACGAAAACATATGCTAGAAATGAAATGACAAAAATGTCCTTCCAGGAAGGAAATAGGTCATTTTCAACAAAGATCTTTCAAAATTCGTAGCTTAATACACAATAAAGAAAGCACTTTCATCCACACAAATGTTTCTCTTTTGGGCATCAAATATGATGCAAACAAAGCCAAGAGGAGTTATGAAAAAAAAGTACTAAATAAATAGAAAAAAAAAAACATAACACCTCTGATCAGTGCTGTATGAAGCCAAATATGAATTCAAAACAAGTTGAAATTAGTCTTTTCAGCATTCAGCTAGAGAAATTGACTGATAATCTCATTTAAAATAGGAAAAGATAATAGGTATTTGGTAGCTTCCCCAAAGCATTGTTTCACCTTGATTTACCATGGGAATCAGGAATTTAATGTATTTCTGTATTAAACTTTTTCACTTTTTATATAAGTCAAACTGCACACACACACACACACACACACACACATACACGCACATGTATATATACATTTAAATAACAGCAAGTCTATCCTAAGTTTCATTGTATAATCATTTTTCCAATAGTCTGCAACCTTCTTGGCTTCTCTCATTTCCACTATATATTCAAGTCCTTCCTCCCATAAGGCATTTTCAGTAGCAAGCTAACGTTACCGGTAAAGGGGAGTCCATTCTTGAGAAACTGGTTTTTCCTTTTTCCCACACCCTGGAGAAATTTGGAGAAATTTATCTCTCACAATAGTTTTGGTGCCCCCTGAAATAAATTCAACATTAATTGAAATATATTTCAGAGCCTTGAATGACCCTATATAGCAAGTGGCAGAAATAAACCTACAGATGTGGTGATGCTTAATTGTTGGCACAGTTTTTTTCCTTTCTGTGTTAATCTATTGAGAATTTGAATTACTACCTGCATATTAATTCTTAGTGCAATGGCTTATATAAATGGGAAAAGAATCATACAACTTTGCATAAATATGTGCTTTGGGAAAAAGAAATTCTGGCAATTGTTATGACTAAAAAAACTTTAGAAAGAGGGAATTGTACATGCTCTAAAAAATCCATACAGAACGGAACAAGCACAAAGCACCTATCCTTATTTGTGGCTGGCTGGCTGTGCAACCGACCATAATAACAACACTGATCCCTTGGGAGTGATAATGACCACTTTGAGGACCTCTGATTTAATTGATGTGATCATTTATGATATTAACTATGACTGTCCCAAGGGTGCTTTTTCAAAAGGCAATTAGACTTTGTTTTTCCTAAAAAAAAAACCTGGACTTTCTAAGAAAAACTGGACTTCCTGGACTGTGTTTTGTGTTCCTAAGCATCTCTTAACCCGATAGGCTTTGAGGACCACAAGTAAAGTAGGTTATAAAGTCAACCTATGCAGGAAAGAGGAAAAGTCGGAAAGAAAAATGCTCTTCTTTTGTATCCTGAATCCAATTTCTCAGAATTCAGATTTCAGCAGCAAGATGATCTTGTGTGAAAGACCTAATGGCTTTAGCATGCTATGCAAAGCTACGTAGATAAACCCTGGTTGCCAACAACTTAGTTAATATGTGTCATCATTCTGCTTGTATGGAATAATTGAATAATCTCTTTGTTATTTACTCTAGTAGCAAAAGGATCCTTATGGCTGTGCCACATCTACTGTGAGGACCTGAATTTGATAAATGCCAAATGGGAAAATGCACCAGAGCAAAAGCAATGAACTGGAAAAGTTCAATCACAGCCTTATCCAGAAGAATAATTCTCAAATTGCTCAGCCTTCATCCCAATTGATAGAAATGACAGCTTTCTGGACTGCACCAGAATTGGACCTCACAATGACTGTTGAGTCATACTGAATAAACAAGGTTTGATAGATGATATTGAAATGTTATTAAAGACCAGATTTGAAAATATGCTGGCAAGTGACTCAGGGCATTTTGAACTCAGTTCCTGTCAGCACCACCAGTATTCATTATTCCTGTCAACGTAGATAGATATTGACGATGCTCCTGCTGCCTCACTGACTATTTTATTGTCTTAATTTTTAATTAATGATAAGAATGAAAAAAGTTACCTATAATAGGGAATATTACAAAGGCAGGATATTAGACCCATCAATCATGCATCTGTTATTTCATGATTGCAGCCGGTTTTCTAATTTTCCAAAGTTAGATTTGCATTCAGGGGTTCAAATTTAATGAGAAAGGAAATTTCATATTTGAGAGCTTGTCTCATCAATAAATTAGCTCTCTGAAATGCATCCACAGTGTGCCTGAATCCCTTCCTGTTATATATCAGGGAGAAAATGCAGTAGGTTAACCCCTCCATTATAAATCTCAGGACCTTATTTATGCATTGAGGACTGGTTCTAAATGGCACATCAGAATGAAAGCCAACTGTAACTATTAAAAACAAGCATTGCATTCATCAGTATCCAGCATTGCTATGAAACATTGGCGCATGCCAGCAAATGTTTAATATCTTCCGCACCTCTGCTGCCATGACATGTATATATTGTCACACAAGCACATAAACTGCCAGATGTTGCACTGTAGACAAAGAACAGAATATATCACCTGTAAAATGGTTAACACAACTCAGAAAAGCTTAAATGGCTATAACTAGAGTTGAACAAATGTAACCAAATCTCAAACTGTGAAAATATAGAAAGGGATCTTTGGGGAACTCATTGAGGAACTCATTGGACTGTACATCCCAGAATAATGCATGGAACTTTGCTATCTATTTACTTTTTGAATACTCTGACACAGTTAAAAAAAAGATTCAAGTAGGTTTAGAACATATATACAGTATGATAACACAGTTGGAAATCATGTTTGAGATGATTGATGGCTAAATGGAAATATGCATTTAAAAAGGAATGGATCTGCAGATTGGAGGGTATCATCAGTGCTTCTGTGGAGTGATATGAGTGAATGTTCTGTCTTTCTCCACATTATCATCTGTCTGATGGCCTGCAGCCTAACTAGGAAGATATTACGGGAAAATTCTTCTTGGAAGAGAAGAATGGACAACCAAGGAATGTTTAGAATGAGGAAAACTTTTATCTAATTATACTTTTATGCAAAAAAATATAATTGCATATTGCTGAGCATTAGCTGTTTCAGAGATGCAATTTCCTTCCTTCCTTCCTTCCTTAACTCCCTCCCTCCCTCCTTCCCTCCCTCCCTCCCTCCTTCCTTCCTTCCTTCCTTCCTTCCTTCCTTCCTTCCTTCCTTCTCTCCTTCTCTCCCTCCCTCCCTCCCTCTTTCTCTTTCTTTCTTTCTTTCTTTCTTTCTTTCTTTCTTTCTTTCTTTCTTTCTTTCTTTCTTTCTTTCTTTCTTTCTTTCTTTCTTTCTTTCTTTCTTTCTTTCTTTCTCCATAATGATATGAAAGAGACAGAGAACAAACACATAGAAAAAGCATACACTTAAAATAAACAGTCCCAGATGTCTGCCCTAAACTTTCAGTGCTGGTAAAAATCATGGTGGAATAAACATTTTTTGACAATTCTATAAAAATTCTATAAAAACCAAGATGGCCATTTTTTTGAATGAAACGGTTTCAGAGTACACAGGCCACAACAGAGAGGGCCTCTCCACAGTCCATGGTGGAATGAAGATGGTCAGCATTACCAGATCAGTAGATACAACTCTGACAAGGTGAACCTAATGCTATAAAACACTGGGCTGTATTTGAAACTGGGTCGAGCAGCCTACTAGTATCCATGTACTGTTTTGATAAGTTCGTATTTTAAATAAACAAGGAAATAAGACTACTCCTCTAGGATTAGAAGATATCAATTTATTTTTTTTACCACAATCTTGGTATAGAATATTGGAACAAAGCCTGCTTCAAATCACTGTTAGTTATAGATTTTATCTTATTGTCTTCTTCTGGTGAGTTCTCCATACTGTAGAGTCCAAGGCTAATCTATCTGTCTGTCTATCTGTCTGTCTGTCTGTCTATTTATTTATCTGTGAAACATGCCATCAAGATTCATTCACCTGATATCTACACTATTATGGTACCGAACCATTTCATGTGACCTTATTGTGATAAGCAAACAACTGGTTGAGTCCTCAAACTATGTGAAAAGTAGAGTAGAATATATCACGTGAACACTTGAATACTCAGGTATATCCACAAATTCAGAAAAGCACCCTTTGGGTTTTTGTTTTTTTGTTTTTGTTTTTCCTTTCCAAGAGAAAAACAGAGCCAAAAGAACAAATAAATCATAAACTGAAAGATTTTTTTTTTTTAGGAGTGAAACCCGTATGAATTATTTCCGAAAAGCTTTAACCTTCAGTCAAGTTTCAGTATTGAGAAGTGTTTGAGGGAGGAAAAACACAATAAACTGAAGAGGAGATTGAACTGATTAGAGGAATGGCAACAGGGAGATCAAATATTTGTGTTCATATTATTTGAAAGCATCTAATTCTCAACCATCAAGCAGTTTAAGATTCCTGACAATTCTTTTTTTGTGAGCTCAGATAATCTGTATCTTATTCAAAGGAAAAAAGAGACAAATGGACATTGGAGATCCATAATTCTGTGCACTGTTTTTACTGAGCAGTTGGACCAAAAAGGTCAATGCCAATTACAAATTTCCAAATACAATCCAAAGTAAACATATTCCATTTTATTATGATACTCAGTTTGCATGTTCTAATCAGTAATCTGTCATATCCTGAATAATAGATTTATATTTCCCAGTCTTTGCAGGAAACTAATTGCTAAAGCACATCAGGAAGATTTTAATCTAAACTCATTTTTAGGAAATAGGGTATCATTTTTTAACTAGGAATGTTCAACCAAATAGAAATATATTACCTGTAACAAGATAAGATTCAGATGTTTGAATGAAAGCAATTTTCTAAATTCAGTTTTCTGAATTGGATTGTTTTTCCAGATCATCAGATTAATTGGATGCCTTTGAATCTGATGATCTTTGTGCACATAGAGAAATACTTTTTCTGAGTCATATCAATTTTCTAAATGACCCCATTTATATCTGATTAGGAGATATGAATTGAATTGAACATATGATGTCACTTTGACTATATGAATTAAGTTGACCTTTCAAGTTGGATCTACTCTAATCTGCATGTTTCAAGAACTTATAGTAGCTTGTTTCTTTAATCTGATGTTCTTAACATTCCCTCCTCTTTTTTCTTTTTTCTCAGTTCTACCCACCAAATTATTGGTCTTGCTTTTTTTTACTTTCTTTTATTTTTTGCTCTGGCACTTTACTGTTTCATTGGCTTCATTGGTTCATGTCTATTTTAGGGTGATCACTGTTAAAGAAAAAGTTATAGTACTGGTGTTATCAAAATCTTTTGGGGACCATTTTCAGAGTACCACATAGACACAGAGCTGAAGAAGCTTCTTGGGTGAGAAGTAAAACATCTTCAAAGAAAAACAAGGAAGTCTATTTGCCTCTTGAAAAAGCACCTTTGGGACAACCATGACCTGGATGACTGAGAATCTCCATAGACATCTGTCACATAAAAAGTAAAAACAAAAGAAACATATTGACATTCTTATATTAAATAAAATAAACTGTTGTATACTTCCAAGAAGAGGTAGCTAGAATCAAGGAAGTCTGTATAAAAGACAGAAATGGGTTCCACTGAACATTTGTTGGCTGGAGGTACCTTTAGATAAAATGAGTTGTCCTCTTTGTGAAGTGTCTATGGAGATTCTCAGTCATCCAGGTCATGGTTTTCCCAAAGGTGCTTTTTCAAAAGTCAACTTGTTTTTGTCATCCAAGAAGCTTCTTCAGTTCTGAATGAATGGTGGAGAATGGAAGGATTTATATTCCTTGAAGTCATCTGATTGTTAGCACTCTTTCTGAGAGTCATTGAGGCCACTTGAAAGAGAGGTCAAAGAGGCCATCTACATTAAGACTGAACAGCCCTCTCTCAACAAGGGGGAGGGATAAAACACCATTTATCTCCTGTTTATAACACAGTCTTTACAGAAGTTCCAAGAAGATTCCACACCCTTTTGCACTATTCAGATGAGCCTGAGGGCACAGATAAATCTCCAAGTAGCCTCAAAGACTCAGAAAGACTGCTATTGATCAGAGTTCCAGTTTTGCGTCATGGCGAGATGGGATGCAGGAAGGAAGAACTCTGCCTTCCGTGCCCAATTTTCTCCTGCTGAGGGCCCTGAAAAGGGCCTACCTAAAGTTGTCCTGAAGAGGTGATGAAGAAGAAGAGGTGCCTTTTTGATCACGGAGAGATGACAGTCTCTCCGTTCAATCCAAGGAAAGCCCTCTAAACCAGCAGGGGAAAGACCAGCCACACCTCTGCAGCCGGCCATTAGCTGCTGACAACCGAAGAACAAAAGCTTTAATTAGCACATCATAAACAGCATGTTTGAATTGGGTGAGAATATTGAATATGGGGAAGAAAGGAAGATCAAGGAAAAAATACTGGATTGTGCAGTACTGAATAGATTTATATTGAAGAAGTTAATATTAAATATGCGAACCCAGACATCATGTTTACTAAGTTCTAAAGTTTGTAATTTTAAAAAAACTAATAAAACCTATATATAAAAAAAAGAAAGAGTGCTATTGATCAGATGACTGCAAGGAATATAAATCCTTCCATTCTCCATCATTCATTTAGAACTGAAGAGGCTTCTTGAATGACAAGTGAAATGTCTTCAAGCAAAAACAGAAAGTCCAGTTCCCTTTTGAAAAAGCACCTTTGGAACTCATTGTGAAGTCTTAGTACCACTTTATACTGCTTTGGTATGACCATGTTTGGAATACTGTATCCAGTTTTGGTCACCACAATACAAAAAAGATGTAGATACACTCTAGAAAGAGTGCAGAGAAAAGCAATAAAGATGATTAGGGGGATAGAGGCTAAAACATGACAAATGGTTGCAGAAACTGGGTATGTCTAGTCTCACAAAGAGAAGGACTGGGATGATATCATAGCATTCATCCAATATTTGAGGGGCTGTCACAGAGAAGAGAGGGTCGATCTATTCTCCAAAGCACCTGAGGGCAGGACAAGAATTAATGGATAGAAACTTATCAAGGAGACACCCAACCTAGAACTAAGGAGAAATTTCCTGACAGTGAGAACAATTAACTAATTGAACAGCTTGCCTCCAGAAGTTGCAAGTTCTCCATCACTGGACATTTTTAAGAGTTTGGACAATCATTTGTCCAGAATGATACAGCATCTCCTGCCTGAATAGGGGGTTGGACTAGAACACCTCCAAGGTCCTCTCCATGTCTGTTATTCTATATTCCATATTCTACTTGTAAAGGAGGAAGACAGTCCTCTTATTTCTTTGATACTCAGATGAGCATTCAGCCATAATGCTGTTTTACACAATAAGATGCATTTGCAAATATGCGCATCACACATTGCTAGGTAATAGTTGTCATTTACAGCTCCAGTAGACAACACTTCATTATCACCTTTTAAAAACAAAAAGGTTTGCTTCAATGGATGCTCACATGCTGGGCATAAAGAAATCACACAAGAAACATTGCTTTTTTTAAAGTTGTTTGCACAGAAAACTTTAACTTCTGTTCAAACAGGTGGGTCATTTATTGAATGGGCAAAAACCTCACAGTCATTAGCTTCATCAGGTATTTGCAGTTGCAATTTTGTGCAGTTTGTTGTTGTTAGATGCGAAGTCGTGTCTGACCCATTGCGACCCCCATGGACAACGTTCCTCCAGGTCTCTGCTATGACCTGTCCGTCTTGGGTGGTCCTGCACAGCATAGCTCATAGCTTCATTGAATTATGCAAGCCCCTTCGCCATGACAAGGCAGTAATCCATGAAGGTTAGTCCCCAGTAAATTTAACTGTTTGCTCTGAAATACACATTTTTTTAAAAAAGTAACATATGTATATATTTGTGGTAGTTGGGAAAGTGGGTGGAAAGAGGGAAATGTCAAAACAAGCACTGTGCTGTGGCAACACAAGTTTGTTCTGTTTTGTATATGCATCATGATGTCATACACACAATCAAAATGAGCCAAAGTTGCATCCCATTTTGTCATTTTGATCAAATTGTCAGAATCTATGGGTACAGTTGGTGCTACTTTCAACATTTAGGGTTAAAATCTCCCATAAATCTTCTTACACGTCAATATGTCAAGGAATTATCAAATTTTTGAGAGAAACTTCCAATACCTCATTAGATGGTGGCAATTTCCTGAGGTTTTATACAACAACATCAACATTTTAAAAAATTTCCCTGAAATTTCTTGAGATGTCCAAAGTCTTAAACAAGATTGCTTGAATTTTTAGCAATCTCAGTTTTCAGAGAACTTGTCAAAATGTCCTAGATTTCACCGAGGGCTTTTTTGGGGGGGGGTTGGGCAGAACCAGAGGAGGACCATGAGAGAAAAAATAGATTACTTGATATTCAAAATTATGGGGAAAAAATCTGTTGATATAAAAGGATGATATTTTTCAGCTAACATTTTATATGTGAGACTTATGGTGTTGCAAACATATATGTCTAGATATAATCTTTCTTTTACCTTCAGTATTTACATAGAGCTTTATATACACAATGCACGCCAGTAATTCTAAGTCCCAGGTGTGGTAGCAGAGGATAGCATTTAAAGTGACTGCTAGTACTCTGTCAGTTCATTTCAATGCTGTCAAAGTCAATTATTTATAGTGAACATGGCTGAATACAAGTTGGCTAGAAATAACTGGACGGAACAATAGGTATATTTGACACTGTAAAGGCTTGTGAGATATTAACTGTAAGATATTTCTCTAATAGGAACAAATCTAAACTTAAGCCAGTCACAAAGATCATTCAAATACTCCATATTGTATTCTATTGGATGCCAGTTAAGATGAGATTAATGTAGCACTGGATTTGCTTCAGTACTTTCTAAAAAGCCAGCTTTTTATACATTTTAGTCCTTAATACCATCCTTTGTAATCCAGCAACTGCATTATGGAATGGTAAAATAGTAAAATTTAGGAATGTACGATAGTCCAAAAAGTTATGTATTATAATATGTTGAAGATTATCTAGAAACCTAAACTTATTCAGAACACAGAAATGAATTTTATAATAAAAGAATGCTAACAGAAGAATAGAGTTGGAAGGGACCTTGAGGTCTTCTAGTCCAACCCATTGCACAAGCAGGATATCCTATACATTCTGGACAAATGGCTGTCTAATCTCTTCTTAAAAGCCTCCAGTGATGGAGCACCAACTTCTGAAGACAACCTGTTCCACTGGTTAATTTTTCTCACAGTTAGGAAGTTTCTCCTTAGTTCTAGGTTGCTTCTCTCCTTGATTAATTTCCATCCATTGTTTGTTGTCTTGTCTTCTGGTGCTTTGGAAAATGTGTTGATCTCCTCATCTTTGTCGCAGCCCCTGAAATATTGGAACACTGCTATCACCCCTAGTCCTTCTTTTCACTAAACAAACCCAATTCCTGCAACTGTTCTTCATAAGTTTTAGCTCTAGCCCCTAATCATCTTTGTTGCTCTTTTCTGCATTCTTTCCAAAGTCTCTACTGTATATTCCCCAATAAATTGGGGAAGTTCTGATTATAACATTATGCCACAGCTTATCAACTGCATTGGTTCCTGATCTATTTGCAATTTGTTTAAAATGTTATTTTGGCTTTTAAAGTCCTTTTGAACTTGGAGTAACTAAAGGAAAACCTGTCTTTCATATGCCATCCTGATTCCAATATTGACATCTGACATGTTTTTGCTTATGAAATATTGAAATATGAAAGGAAAGAAAGATACTTAGGAAAAAAGCTGACTCTCCCACCCTGTCATCTCCAAAACTGAAGGTGAAAGTGAAAGCATCCTTTCATCTAATTGGTTTTGGGCTAAAATTAGACTAGGAATAACAACTATGAATGAATCTTCCCCCACTTCTCCATCTAGCAGCAAAAAAATCATAAAGATGTAAAGATATTTATAAACATATAAAGAATACGTTTTCTATATGTTCTACCAAAATTAAAATTTCATGACTTGATTTCAAAAGGCAAGAATGGTGGGCAACTTTGCTGAGAAACCTTTCACCAATGTTAGCTCTCAAGAGATGCAATCCACAAATAGCTGCTTCTGCATGTTGCAGGATGATGGATTAAGTGCATGTAAACCTACCAAGAACCAGTATGGTGTACTAGTGACAATGTTGAACCAGAAATCACTAAGTTCTCGTTCATCTTCAGCCATGGCAGCTCAGTAGGTGACACTGAACCAGTTTCTTTTAGCCCAGTGCCTCTCATAGGATTGT
This sequence comes from Azemiops feae, assembly GCA_023970755.1. Lineage (NCBI taxonomy): Eukaryota > Metazoa > Chordata > Lepidosauria > Squamata > Viperidae > Azemiops > Azemiops feae. The sequence continues at coordinate 3,273,501 of JALGBA010003850.1, forward strand.
TGTAGTCGAGAAAAATAGGAAGAGGGAAAACTAACAACAACAACAACAACAACAACAACAACAACAACAACAACAACAACAACAACAACAACAACAACAACAACAATAACAATAACAATAACAATAACAATAACAATAATAATAAAATAATAATAATAATAATAATAATAATAATAATAATAATAAAGGTTGGAAGGGACCTTGGAGGTCATCAAGTCCAACCCTCTGCTCAGGCAGGTAGCCCTATACCATTTCAGACAAATGGCTGTCCAGTCTCTTCTTAAAAACTTCCAGTGTTGGAGCATTCACCGCTTCTGGAGGCAGGTTGTTCCACTGGTTAATTGTTCTAACTGTCAGAAGTTTCTCCTTAGTTCTAGGTTGCTTCTCTCCTTGGTTAGTTTCCATCCGTTGCTTCTTGTCCTGCCTTCAGGCGCCTTGGAAAATAGCTTGACTCCTTCTTCTTTGTGGCAGCCCCTGAGATACTGGAAGATTGCTATCATGTCACCTCTCGTCCTTCTCTTCGTTAAACTAGACATACCCAATTCCAGCAACCGTGCCTTATGTTCATTACTTTGAACAAAATGTAAATCTAATAATGTAAGAAGGCAAGGTGTAAATCTATTAAATAGCACATATGTAAATTTAATAAATAATGTCTGAAGCAAATACACATGTAAATCCAGTTTGAGGTATTTTTCCCTCCTTCCTCTTCTTTATAGCACAGGATCCTCAGCTTTAATTTCTGGCACATGCATACAGACTCATACAGTGTATATCATCAGAATGAACATATATATCTATTTTGTAGAAAAATACAGAAAGATGTAAGTGCCTTGAACTCCTAGGCGACCTCAATCTGACAAAATAAATAAATAAATGAAATGCTGAGTCCAAATCTAAGTAGATAAAACTGGATTAGATAAAGCAATATTCTGATACATCGGGAGTCTGTTTCATGTACTGAATGAAAAGGTTTATAACTTTAGGTGTCATTTTTGCCCCTTGGAAGTGATTTGTGTAACTTCCAATCCAGCTTCCAAAGTGTAATTATTATTTTGATCTCAGCTGCATCTACTTTTGAAGTGATGGTCCAGAGGACCAAATTTGAGAAAAGGTATTTTGGTAGTCAGCCTATATAAAAAATATACAACATTTTTATTTAACAATTGTATTGGAATTAAATACCAGCAAGATGGAATAATTAGCTCTTTAATTCTGTGGATATATTTATGCCTTTTGAACATTTATTTGGTGGTTAGAATGCAGTATTGCAGACTAATTCTGCTAACTGCCAAGAGTTCGATCCTCACCAGCTCAAGGTTGACTCAGCCTTCCATCCTTCGAAGGTCAGTAAAAAATCCAGCCTGTTGGAGAAAATATGCTGACTCTGTAGACTGCTTAGAGAATGCTGTAAAGCACTATGAAGCAGTATATAAGTCTAAGTGCTATTGCTATTGTTATGTATTTCAGATTTGAATCACTGCTGTCTATTTATTGTCATTCACAGTAGGCTTAGTCAATGCATTCTTTGTTCCAAAGCAAAGATGTCACATTATGCATCATAGTAGAAATCTAAATCACTGTTGCAAAACCACGGTGCAGTTTACTGCACTCTACAGCAATTTGCTTGCCTAGTAACTATGTCTATTTTGCTTTCATAAATTGTTCAAAAGAAGACTTACCTGCATCTGTGAATGTGTTATCCCCATTCTGGGAACAGTGAATTCTAAATTCTGCAGAGATCCTTTAAATTAAATACTACACAAATGTGTACCTTATTTGCACAGGAATTCACTGAAGATATGTAGCAGTCTCAGCAAATAGGAACAGAAGCCTACATATATCCTACTATGCTTGGGTAAGTTCTGTATATACTGATTCGGGCCATCAGTTTTAAGAGTGCTATTGTCATAGTGGAAAAGTCTGCTGACATTTTGATGGCATGTAGGGGAAAAGTGCAGAGAACATAGATTGCATAAAGGATAATGGGATCTTGCTTGTTAGTTTAGCAATAGTAATGGCAAATGTGGGCAATAGATGGGCAAGAAGCCAACAAAGCTGTTCAGTGGAGGTGGTGCAGTATGGTGTCACCTACATGGGACAGGAAAAGACAACTTGTCTATTGATTTCAGTAGAAGTTAACTCAGTTGACTTCTCAGTTTGGATTCAATCCAATTAAAAAAAAACCCATCAGCAATCATGTTATTGTCTCTCTTCCCCCAACATGGCACTGAAGTAAAGAATGTTCACTTTTAATTAATATGTCTGTTAAAATAAATGCAGATTTTCTTGAGCTGAGGTCAACTGCAAGTGACTACATAGGCATTCCATGATGTTTTCTTAGTAATAATATGAAAATAAGAAAGTAAAATCATAAGACAACAAGATAATGTAGAAATAGTTTTGCCACTTTAGTTCCTGACATTTAAAAAAAAAAAACCTCTAACCTTAGCCAATCGCCATCAGATTTTCTAGTGATCTTGCATCCCAGGGCTAATACTGAACTTCACTTAACTTTTGCAAGATCTGGTAAAGTCAGCTAGGTACTAAAGGCTAGCTGGCTTGGAAATGTATGATATCACATATAGATAGAGATGTAGAGAGATAATGGTTTTCCACTAAAATGGTATACTCTTTTGACCTTCACAATGGTTGATTTCAAATTGGGAAATAAGTTTGGGAAAGTTTGGATTGAGAAATCAAACACTCTTGAAATGTGCACTTTCCATTCAATATTTCACAAAAGACAAGGACAGATCTCATAGATCTGTAAAAGAATTCCATATTACTGTAACATAGTGGGATGGTTTTCCTTTGGGAAATTCATATTCTTTTACGGTGAAGGAGAATTAATGATTTGTTTAACAGAATAACAGAATTGGAAGGGACCTTGGAGGTCTTCTAGTCCAAACCCCTGCACAAGCAGGGGATCCTATACCATTCTGGACAAATGGCTGTCCAATCTCTTTTTAAAAACTTCCAGTGATGGAGCACCCACAATTTCTGAATGCCATCTGTTCTACTGGCTAATTGTTCTCACTGTCAGGAAATTTCTCCTTGGTTCTAGGTTGCTTCTCTCCTTGATTAGTTTCCATCCATTGTTTCTTGTCTTGTCTTCTAGTGTTTTGGAAAATAAGTTGACCCCCTCTTTTTTGTGGCAGCCTCTCAAATATTGGAAGACTGCTATCATGTCACCCCTAGTCCCTTCTTATTACTAGATTAGAGATACCCAATGTCTGCAACTGTTCTTTATGTGCTTTAGCTTCCAGCCCCCTAATCATCTTTGTTGCTCTTTTCTGCACTCTTTCCAGAGTCTCAACATCTTTTTTTATATTGTGGCAACCAAAACCTAATGCAGTATTCCAAGTTTGGTCTTATCAAGACATTATAAAAGGGTACTAATACTTCACATGTTCTTGATTCTATCCCTCTCTCAATGCAGCCTAGGATTGCATTGGCTTTTTTGGTGGCTGCAGCACACTGCTGGCTCATATTTAAGTGATTGTCCACTAGGATTTCAAGATCCTTTCCACAAATAGTGCTATTAAGCCAGGTTCCTGTACATTAGGTTTTTCTCGCCTAAGAGTAAAACTTACTTTTGTCACCAACTGAATTTCATTTTGTTAGACAGGGTCCAGTGTTCAAGTCTGTGGAGATGCTGAGCTATCTTCTGTGGTATTGGCTATTCCTGCCAGTATGTTTGTGCAGTAGGAAAAAAAAGAATTGTTTCAGAATTATTCCTTTCACTGGAATGTTAAAAAAAGCCAACCAAATTTGGATGACAAAGGGGGGAATTTAAAAGAGGGTGTGTAATTTATTTTTCAGCATTTTAAATGAAACAAAGGCTGACATATTTTTCCACATATCAGCTATGGGGGCTATGGAGGAGTTGTTGTTTTTTTGCATTTCTAATAATCCAGATATTTTTGTTACTCAAATACCAGTCTGATTAGCAGATGCACTCAACCTTGTCTGAAAAATTGCTGCTTCAACAGCTATGTCTTCTTCGTCTTTTTTTTTTCCTTTTCTTTTTTTTCCCCTTCTGCTAATCTTGTGAAATAGGGCTCAGGGATTACTCTAAATCTCCGCATGACAAGATGAGAAAAAATCTGCTTTCATGCCCCAAAGGTAGAATCGCTGATGCAGAAAATCACTAACCTGCCAATTTTTCAATGGTTCTGAAGGTTGGGAAAGGGGAAGAAAATATCCCTACAAAACAGAAATGCCACAGCTAACTCGGAAGAATATAAAAATGAACCTGTTGGGAAAGAAGAAATGGGAAAGAAAAATGGGATGTTCTTGGCATTTTTAACAATGTCTTTTAAAGGAGGAAAACAGAATATGTGGGAAAATATTCTTATTTATTAAAGAGGAACAATCCTTTCTTCAAAAGAGGCTTTCAAGGGAAAGAGTACTGTAATTGTTCACCTTCATTGAAAAAGCTGAATCGCCAAACTTAGTTCTTTTCCCATTTAAAAAAAATCATAGGACTGTAATCTGTAATTATTTACCTGGGAATAAGCTACACTAAACTCAATTACTTCTAATACAACTTTTACAAGATTTTTTTTTTTTTTACCTAGGGCTAGCATAGCTGAGGAATCCCTAGACAACATGTGTTGGGGACCTCAAAAGAAATGTGGTGACCTCTTTTCTGACTAGCAAATTTTATTAAAAGGCCTAAACTCAGTTCCTCAGATGCATCGTGTGGTCTATGATTACGCTCCCTATATTTAATCATCTTCCCTTTCTCTAACATTTAAAATTACAATTTGGTATCAAGAAAAGAGAGGACTGTGGGGGTTAGCAAGGGCACAGGCATCCAATTTCCGTCAATAATAACTTAGTTTGTTTACTCATACATATGCACAAAATTAACTGTTTTAATAAGATAAGAGAAATTCCAGCATCATTTCTCAAAGCACACACTGTTGTATGGACTCTCCCTGGGCTATGTAACTAATAAGGAAGGGTGCATAATTAAAAGTCCAGCTACCCACATGCAACTCATTTTTCTGATAGCAAAAATGTTTCCATCAATCCACCTGTGAATTTACAACTTTCTTTGTTTATACTTCATGCATTCATGCTGTGAACAATTGAGATGTTCGGCTGAAACTGTTGGCCTTGCAGTCAAAGCAGAAATAAATAACACAGTTTTAATGATTTCTGTCTCCTCAAATCATATTGTATTTATTGTTAGTAAATAAATGCTGGTGCCTTTGCTCCTCTGGGATAAAACAATATTATTATTTTTATTGCCAAAAAAAGTAGAAATTTTAGTGCTCACTTAGAAAAAGCTGCTTTATCATAGTGTTTACAACAATTATCATACATAGGCACAAAATTAACCATGGGCTTCTCATTAATTTCTTTTGCTTCATCAATTACACTGCATTTTTTAACAAACAAAAAGGAAGTGGTACATGGAAAATTCTATATTAGAATTGGGGATTCTATTTTTGTAAACAAAAAGTTGACCAAATGGGTTTCAGACAGATTAACAGGTCCACAGATTTTCTACTCTCAGAAAACCTACAAGACATTTCAAGCAGCTCCTGGTTAAATGGGTTCTTTGGGGAAGGGGAGGGAGAAGGGAATTGGGATGAATCGGGAAAATTTGAACTGAAAAAGAAAATTAATCTATGAGGATTTCAATTAAGTCCTATAAAATGCCAAGTCTTTGGTGTCCTTTTAAACCCAGTATCGAGTACAGGAATGAAAAAAATCAATGTATCCTATTGACAAGTAGCCTGAGGTCATTAGATGATTTTAGTTTATTTACCTGAAATCTGTTCCCCCTTTTCAAAGGAATCATTCTTTCTTAAGTCAATGCCAGAAGCTTCAGATCTCAAGCAGCCTACTACAAAAACATATCTTCTCCAGAATGGACATGGATGTTGACCAGGACATCAAGTCTTCTCTGGAAATTAACTAAAATCAAAAGCTTAGCAGCTTCTGGGTGTATTGAAGTGCCTCTTTCCAGAATCCTCAACCAGCATGACTATGTCAACTAAGAATTTGGGAAGTTGCAACTGTTGGATAAGGAGAGAGAGAGGGGGGGGAGGGAGGGAGGGAAGGAGGGAGGGAGGGAGGGAGAGAGAGAAAGGAGAGAGAGAGAGACTGAGACCTTAGTGCCACCTCCTGGCTGTGCCAAGGCAAATGGAATACATGGAGAGGCTTTCTCCCACTGAAGCAAAGGATGCAGTGTATTAATGTAAGAAAAGCAGAGCATACGTAGATCGATGTCAGATGGATATTTTAGAACCTCTGCTCAAAATTGCTTCAACTGCTATTGAAAACATTATTATTGTTTTCACCATTCCTAAATGCCATACTATCATTCAAATTATCTTTCTTTGTTTCCTTTCTTCTTGTGCACGCACTTAGTATCTCTCTTTATCTAATCATACTGTCCAGCATGCCTGAATTTTTTACTTCAAATATCCTTCTATCTGGTCCTTATCTGTAACCCTATTCATAAGAAAGGATTTCATTACAATTTGCATTCACTGCATTCTTTTGTCTGCATTCTCTTGTTCCTTGTCAGAGGCGGCATTGACATTCAGCAGATCAATGTCTCGGTATTCATAAAATAATGTTTATTTCCTTTTTCTCCCCCACCCATCCCTTTTCAGTCTTCTTACACAAGTAATAATTTCTCTTTCACCTTTGGTTCCAACTTACTTTCAATGTAGAATTTTGCATTTTGGCATTTCTATTCATATTGGTGGCAACACAAACACCCAATCTCCTCCTTCTAACTGGTCTACTTTCAGAAAATGGTAACATTTCTTGAAGGCTTACACTCTGTTGTTCTTCATACAACACTCATAAAGAACAAGATTACTAAAAGCTAACAAAATTATGAGAGTTTCAGCCTAACAGGCTTTGGCGGAATTAGTTAGTGCTGTTTGTCGGAAAACAGGAAAACTCAAGAGATACCCTCATAGTAAAATAATTTCTTGCTCTTGCAGAAAATCCAAGCACCTGTTTGGTTTGGACCCCAAGGGCACATAGAACTAAAAACATATTCAAAAACTCATCCCTATTTGTGTTAGTTAAATATCCTAGGAAGTAGAGATGGTGAGCAACCATATGCTTAAATAAAAATTCTTACCTTAGATTTTGAAATTAGCATATAAAGAGAATGAAAAGCTAACTTTTGCTATAGGGATTCATTCAAGCTGTGATGGAGTTACTGCAGCAAGTTCCCCATATTTAATGTTTTGATTAGGAGATGGAGCTAAAATGGAGATGCTTTGATTCATCCATACTCTCTCTGGAATACCTCACTGATATTTTGATGTATCACGTCTTCACAAAACATTGAACTTATGTAATAGGTAATACTAGATGCATGGTTGCTTTTCTAAAAGTAAACTGAAATACTAAACATCTACCTGGCTCCAGTTCTGACTGCCATAATGCATAAAGAATGCCGGGGAACTGAAAAGAATAAAGAGTAAAACACAATGACTTTGTAGAGGGCTAAACCCTACAAAGAGCAGTTAAAGAAGCTTGGTATGCTTAGCCTAAAGAAGATAAGACTAAAGGGTAACATCCAATACATGAAGGATATCACAGGGCAGAAGGGCAGAGAATATGAATTTGTTCTCTGTAGCACCTGATGTTACGATGAGAATCAATGTGTGGAAGGATCCCTAATTTTTTTTGGATAAATTATAAATTATATTGACTGATAACATAAACCCAAATTTTAACAAGAATGGATGAAAACTGAATTTCATTTAGTTAATTTTTAACTTAACTTACCAAACTTCATCTTTCTCCTACAAATGAGCAAGAACAAATAAGAGAGGGAGATTGTGGTAGATTTTCAAGACAAGCAGCTTTGAGTCCATAATCAGTGTATTATTCCATTAGGTTTGCAATATCAAATTAGAGTTGCTTGTGGGAGTTTGATTCCCGGGGTCCAGCGCCTGCTGGACGGACCAGTGGTTGTGGGAGTTCAAATCCCGGGGTCCAGCTTCTGCTGGACGGACCAGTGACGTACGTCAGCCTGGGCCAACGGACCTCGCGTTTGGTAGATAGGAAACACACGGACAACATGTTTCTTCAGGTTGAATCAGCAAGCGAGAGCCCAGAAGGATCTGCGTGCTTTTCTTTTATTGGTACACTTACGTCACAGCAGGAGGTTGTAAAGGGTGGGTTTTGCCAGGAAATGAAACTTAAAAGGGTACCTTAACTTAACTCAGGAAATGGAAACTTAAAAGCATAAATGAAACCTTAAGCTATTGAAATGGTTGCAACATCTCCACTGTTTTTATTTTTTAAAGTTCAATCTCTATCCTACTCGTAGCCATCATCTGCATCCTCCGAAACAGAAGAGGGCAACTCCATAAGAATACGAGATTCTTGCTTGGGGGCAAGAGCCTCCATGGCTAAGTCTGATTCAGTATCGGAACAGTTGGAGTCCGTGTCAGACAGTGTCAGTAGGGCAACCTTTTCAAAGGGGTGGAATTTGGGTTTCAAGGGTTCATATATGTTGTTTGAGGCAAGCATAACATTAATCTTAGAAAGATTAGAATCCAAACCATTCAAACGATCCTTGAGAAATTGCAAAAGGCGTGAAAAAACACATGGACCAATCATACATATTATAAGCAAAATTATACAAGGTCCTAAAATAGCAGAAAGCAATGTAGTAATCCAGGGAGAGAAATTAAACATGCTTTGATACCAGGATTGTTGGGAGAACCTTTCCTGTTCCCTGTCTTTTAATCGTTTGCGTAACTCATTCATAGAGTCGCGCACAATGCCAGATTGATCAGAATAAAAACAACATTCTTCTTTTAAGGCTACACACGTTCCACCTTCCTTTAAAAATAAAAGGTCGAGGGCACGCCTATTCTGCAAAACTACTTCAGCAAGAGACGACAAAGAAGTTTGAAGGGCAAAAATTGAAGTCTCAATGCGGGAAAGATCATCATCTATTTCTAGACTAAGTTTTTGTATTTGTTGTTGATTAACAACCAAAGTCGCAGCTCCAGTAGCTGCTCCTGCAGCACCTAATCCTAAAAGAACTGAAAGGGTTAGGGCTGTAACAAATTCACGTTTTGCACGTAGGTGGTATTCCGGTGGTTCCATAAGGGAAACAAAATCAGAGGGGGAATAATAAGTGATTCTAGGGACTAAGCGTACCTGAATACAAAAGGCTTTTTGTTGTATAAGGACATCCCCTGATATACAGGCTGTGGCACCTGTAGAGCAAGCCCAGATGGAGTTGTTGCCGGGGATGAAGAATTGGCCCTTTAAGCTGGCAGAAATATTACCATTACCCAAGGTACAAAGAGAGTTATAACCTGCCGTATTTACACTGCCCGATCTTTTCTGGGTGAGCCAAACATTACATTGGTATTTGCCAGTGGTGGTATTAGCACAATATTGAGAATAATTTGCAGGAATGTTTCCCAAACAACAACCATGTCCCGTAATAGAAGTAATGGTAATAGACGTTGAGTTCCATCTGCAGGAGTCATCTTTTGTAGCATTCTTAATAGGTTCAATAGAGCCAACGGCGTCATAAAAGGGTGGAGTGGCTGATAAACAAAGCCAACAGTGGTCGGTTTGTGAAGAAGAATTAACAGCACTTTTTAGCAAAAAGGAAGAAGCATTGACAAGGTTAATCAAGGGATTAGGCATATTATATACAACGGACTGTAAAAAAAACAGGTTGAATGCTTTTGTTAGGACCTATAGGAGGGGAATGTGGTGACTGGATTGTGAGACGAATGGAAAAAACTCCGCCGTCGTTTCCAGAACCGCTCCATTCTCTTCCACCCCAAGAATATCCGACAGCCCATTGCTCTGCAGTCAAAGTCTTTCCTTGGGATGTAAAGGTAATGTTCATTGGATTTTTCCGCTCACCACAACAATACAAATTAAAAGGGCAGGAAGGAGAAGGGGGTTTGCCATTACTACGGGTAATGGCGATATAATCATTTGAGTGAGGGGCAGTCCAGGATATAGCGCCCGTAGAAACACAAGACCATGAGGCACAGTATTTATCCAATAAAGTGCCACATTGATATTTTTCCTCAGGTATCTTTGGTTCGGGACAAAAATACAGGTCCCACCATGTTGCTTCTAGTGGAGAAGGTGTGCACGAACCTTGTTTGTCCCATTTGTTAGTTTGGAGAAATTTTGAAGCAAATTTATTGACCCCGGTACCCATTTCAGCAAAGTCAAAATGTAAGATAGGGAACCAGGGCCATATTGTATATTTGGAGATTTGGAATAATACCTGATTTTCAAAGTCACGAACAGTCCATGTGTAGTTGAGAGGTCGATGAGGATTAGGATTAGGAGATCGCCGTCGTCGAGGATGAATGATGCGTTGGTGTGAGCGAGGTTGCTTTATGGAATGAAAGTGTTGTAGGTGAGGTGAGATTAAAGTGTGGGCGGCCAGGTCTAGGAAGGAGCGGGGATGAGGAACAAAGTTATAGGCAAGTAAACGAGGAGACAAAGGAGGTTTTGCATAGCTCGCCACTGATGCGAGTTCAAAAGAATTTATAGTATAAGTACCATAGGATGAAAATCCAGACACATAATAGCGCCCCGTAGTCTCAGGGGTCACAAGAATAGCAAGAGTTATGTGACAAGGGTAATGAGCATAGGTGAGGGAAATAGAGGGAGATGGTGGGAGAGGAATGCCACGATTAGGATACTGAGAAAACACAAAGGGACAAAAGGATTGACCTCGGTCATAACAATGAAAAAGGGCAGTAGTATTGAGATCAAGAAAAGAAAAAAAACAGGACCACAATATAGGCCTTTATGAAAATTTAGAGGAATTCTCAGGTGCTTTGTCATCATGGGAAGGTGCAGTGTGGACATCATGGGGAAGGAACTTGTCAAGAGTGTCATCAAAAGCAGGGTCCACATGATTGATGCAAAAGTGTTGGACCCCTGGACAATATGGGTGGTGCAATATGCAGTTGTTACACCAATAACAGCACGTACATCCACACTCACAAAGGCAATGATGGCACATCCGATGGAGTTGGTGGGTTGTGTGGAGTGATGAAATATGGGCGAATACAACGAGCAGGGACCCACAAAACTCTGTCGGGTAGTTGAACTGCAGCGTAGCCTCTTCCCCAGGTGATGAGTTCGGCTGGACCTTTCCAAGTTGGATCCGGGAGCTGCCTGTAGTATACAAGTGGTCTTGAAGTTGGGACAACAGGTTTAGTAAAGTGTCGAGACGCAGCAGACAAAGAAGGAGTGCCAGTGAGATTTAGAAAATTGAGAGTATACAGACAAACATTTAACACGTTTTGCAGTGCCGGGAGGTTTGGGGGGCATAAGCCCTTGGACCCCATATAACGATCTAATGCATTTTTTAAAGTTTGATTTGCTCGCTCAACAATAGCCTGCCCTTGGCTATTGAAAGGAATTCCAAATTTGTGGACAATGGACCAGTGATGACAAAACTGTGAAAATTGTGAGCTGACATAAGCTGGGCCATTGTCTGTTTTTAATATTTTTGGACATCCCAGCACTGTAAAGGTACGAATACAGTGATTAATCACTTGTTTTGCAGCTTCCCCTTTTTGTGGGGTTGCCAAAATAAATCCGGAGAACGTATCTACTGTAACATGTAGATATTTCCACGGGGCAAATGGAGGATATTGAGTTACATCCATTTGCCAGGTATCACAGGCTTCAGTGCCTCTAGGGTTAACACCCTGTGGGATACCTTTAGACTGTAGGCTACAGGTTGGGCATTGTTAAATTATGGCTGTAACTTCAGCCATAGTGATTCCAAATTGTTTCATTAGTGCTTTTTTATTTTGATGAAAATAAGCATGACTGTCCCAAGGGGAGACAGGAGAAAGAGACATGAGGCAGGTAGCAGAGGCCGCAGCGTCTGCAATATCATTTCCCTTTTGCAAGAAGCCAGGAAAAGGTTGGTGGCTTCTTATGTGTGTGACAAAGTAAAGATGTTTCCTGTTGGATATTACAGTTTGTAGGGTGGAAAATAAAGAAATTAAATCAGGGTCCAGGGATGGAGAAAGGTATGATTGAAAAATAGTGGTGACAATTTGAGTGACATAGAGACTGTCAAGAATGAGATTTATAGGTTGAGTGGAAAATGTTTGAAAAGCTAGAATGGCAGCGGCTAGTTCCGCACGCTGAGCAGACCGTTGGGGTGGCGTTATTTTTGTGTGCCATTGGTCATGAATATACCAGGCACAAGCACCAAATTGTTTACTGCCATCTGCAAAGAGTGTGACAGCATGTGGGATGGGAAAGCGTTGTAATTGGGTATCCCATGAAACATGGATATTTTGTAGGAGCTGAATGCGAGGATCAGCAGGAGGGTGGCAGGATATCTTTCCAGGCCACTCAGTGAGAGCAAGCTGCAAGGCTTCAGAGTTAGAATAGATGGTTTCCCATGTAGTGAGAGAACATGATACATATAGGACAGAAGATTCTATTCCTGCAAGGGCTTTTGCTCGAAGGCGAGCCTTAGAGATGAGAGAGGCAAATTGAAAAGGTTTTTGGCTAATTGTGTTTCTAGGAGTGTGAGGGAGATGAAGCCATTCTAGAATCAGCAAGGAGGGAATAGTTTGGACAATAGCACATGTAGGTAAAGAAATAGTATTACACAATAAAAGAGAAAAGGGAATGTTTGGGGTCATTCGGTCAACCCACTGAATTTGTAGGGCTTGGTTGACCAATTGAATCACTTTTAAATGACTGTCCTGCAGTGGAATAACATCTGCAGGATGTTTGCCTTTGGTTAAGGCTGAAAAAAGAGGTGATAATTGAAAAGTGGTGAGACCTATATAAGGTCGAATCCAATTAATAGCACCTAAATATTGCTGTAATTGAAGTAAAGTTGGTTGGTGTGGTAATTTTAAAAAGGGAAAAAGTGGTGCAGCATGGGAGGCCAATAATTTATGGCCCAAATATTGAAAAGGAGGGGAGGTTTGGACCTTGTCAGGAGCAATGTGCAAACCTCCTTTTTGCAAAATTGTTGTGAGGGTTGGCAAAGTTGCAAAAACAGTACCCTTTGGGCCTGGTACTGCGACCAAAATATCATCCATGTAATGGTAAACCAAAAAGGAGGGATGAAGGTCCCGATATGGTTGCAAAACATGGGAAACAAAAAACTGACACATTGTAGGGCTATTTAGCATGCCCTGTGGTAAAACCTTCCATTGGTAGCGCTGAGTTGGTTGAGAATTATTCAACTCAGGCACTGTAAAAGCAAATAAATGTTTATCCTGTTGATGCAAAAGAATGAAAAAAAAAAAACCAATCCTTTAAGTCAATTATCATGGAGGAAACGCCATTTGCCTGATTTCTTGTTTATAACAAAAACTGGAACAGAATAAGATTGCAACATTTTATGCCCTAAATAAAGATAAAGTGTAACTGTATCTTTTCCAAGGCAACTTGCAATCCATAGATACTTGAATCATTTTGTATTTCAAAAAGCCAATTAAATTATATTTTTGGGGTTCCAATATAATCAAATTCCATTCAGATGAAACAAATTTTCATGAAATAGGAAAAACATTTACAAATCTAAGCAAAGCAATTCAGTCATTTCTTTTGGTTGATGGATGTATATGTCTAACTAAACAATTTAAAACTCAAAAATTTGCAAAAGAATTGCCCAACAATTACTGCCTCCTCTTTCGAGTAAAAAAAATAGCAAGCTGAAACTGCAAGAGTGGGCATCAAATTTCACATCCACCCCCCTTCCTCAACCCAGACTTCTAAGCAGAGGAGAAAAAAAAAAAATAGTTAAAACGAACAACTGCCCCCCCTCTCCTTTCGCCTGTCCTTCGCTCTTAAAACAATACAGCCAGCGAAAAACGAAAGAGGCAGGAGGGGAAAAAAAAAAAAAACTTTGCAAAAATCTCACCACCAAAAAAATTCACATGCAGTCACATGTATAAATTCTTTTATACCTCTTCCATAAAACTTTGCACATGCAAACTCATACCATTGCGTTCCCATGTTACAACAATAAAAACTACAGTTTTACTATTCCTTTCACAGCGTGGGATGGGTGGAGGGGTGAGGGCTAACACACACACATTTACACCAGCAAATTAACTCATTCACTTCCATTCTGTTTGCTTACACCATTTCATATACAAATATTTCATTTCATATGTTTTTCAAGCAAAACTTTTTATTTTTAATTAAGGCCTTTTTGTTTGTTGTTATCAAAGAGGGTTTTGACCCTTTTCCAAGTCTTGGAAATAACACAAAACAACACAGACAGACATATATACACAAATACCATTAAAACAACATTTATTTAGACACATGGCTTGTCCTGCAAGAAGCGAGAAAATCATGAGATGATTCCAACCAAACATGTGGTTTTTATAGGGCCCTTTAACCATCTCCTATTTTTCTCACCATTCCAAGTCCAAACGTAACGTTCTAGGAGTTAAACATATATAAAACAAAACACACACATCAACACAAAGCACCACCAGACATTGTCTGACAGGGTTCAAACTTAACAGATTACAAAAGAGTTTCAAAACATTCCAATTGTTCAAAACGCATTGCAGAGAAGTGCAGTTTGAGTTAATTTATGTCTCTAAATTGTTCTGAAAATTTATTGTTTGGTAGTTTGATGAAACGGAAGCATTGAGTGCAGTTGCAAAACTCTGCAGAACAGAATACAGGGTTGCCTGTTTCTGTTTTGGAGGAGAGAGAGAAGGATAGAGCGAAGAGGGGGTTTTTTTTGGCTGTGCCGGCTTTGGAACGTCTTCCGTAGTAGGCACAGGTTAAAAGGAAGGGTCTGGGGATAGACAGTTGTTCCGTTAACTTTTTGCAAACAATTTGCCTTTCTGGCTAAAGAGGAAAGTTCATCCACATGCTTGGACAGAACCTTGGAAAGTGAGGACCCATACTTACGATAATCAAGCCTTTGCCAGGTGCATAAATACAGGAGCCAGAGCAGCGTTTCCCTAGACAGAGAACACGCCGTGGAGTGAATCACGTCATAGAGTGAATCACGTCGGGGTCACCAGTTGTGGGAGTTCGATTCCCGGGGTCCAGCGCCTGCTGGACGGACCAGTGGTTGTGGGAGTTCAAATCCCGGGGTCCAGCTTCTGCTGGACGGACCAGTGACGTACGTCAGCCTGGGCCAACGGACCTCGCGTTTGGTAGATAGGAAACACACG
The DNA here is from genome assembly GCA_023970755.1 of Azemiops feae. Classification (NCBI taxonomy): domain Eukaryota; kingdom Metazoa; phylum Chordata; class Lepidosauria; order Squamata; family Viperidae; genus Azemiops; species Azemiops feae. The sequence goes on from JALGBA010003850.1 coordinate 3,288,686, forward strand.
GACAACATGTTTCTTCAGGTTGAATCAGCAAGCGAGAGCCCAGAAGGATCTGCGTGCTTTTCTTTTATTGGTACACTTACGTCACAGCAGGAGGTTGTAAAGGGTGGGTTTTGCCAGGAAATGAAACTTAAAAGGGTACCTTAACTTAACTCAGGAAATGGAAACTTAAAAGCATAAATGAAACCTTAAGCTATTGAAATGGTTGCAACAGTTGCTGTTCATTTTTCTGATAAGATCCTCATCTTTAAAAATTAAATGGCTGCAGGTATAAGCACATGATCCTTTCTATTATTAGAATAGGTGTAGATTTCAAATTTGGCCATATACAGTATAAACTTGAATTTAATCCCTTTTTACTTTATATTTTATTGGTGCAGAATTTGCAAACCTCTTCATGAATGGAGAGAATTTGAGATGCAAACAACTCATTTTCAGTGGGTAATTAAAACCGAGACATCAGCTTTACCTCTATCTTATGACAATGCATCTCTAAAGAATGAAAAGTAGAGGCAGTGACTTTACATATGAAGGGATGAGAAAACAGACTGTTCCTGATAAACCGTGGCAGTCACAGACACATTCAAAAACCTGGATCATTGCTCCTATCTTTATATTATTAAGTTTAATTAGATAATTAGAGAGATAATTATTGTTCATTTCATTTTCATAATTATGCAGGTGATTAAAATGTTAGCAATGTGCAGATCATTTGGAGCACTGCCATTTCTCTTTGCCCTAGTTAAGAAAAGTTAACTTGGAGAGGAGGGGACATAACTACAAGCACATTTCTAATATAGTGGCCAGTTTGTTTGGAGCCTCAGTTGGAACACTGGAATCACATGGCTGCGGTTTAGCCTAACAGAAAGAACTGCTCAGAATGTTCCTCTGACCTAAAACAGAGGAATGATGTGCTCTTTTGATCAGAGTACTGACTAGTCTGATGTTGGCCTTCTGCCCATGCCTGATAATTAAAGCTAGGCTTTCTGTGCACTGATTTTCAATCTAGAGGTCTCAGTTCCATAATAGTTGAACTCATCATATCTGCCAGGCTGATTCAAGTAATTTATTTTCCTGAACATGGTGTGATGGTGGTGGAAACCTTTCCCTTTGCAGTTAGAGTTGGGAGCAATGTTTTCATTTTCTCCTTTTTTGCAAACAGTTCGATTTTGATTTTCCAGAAATATTCAGTAGAAGTAGAAGCCCCCTGTGCATTTCTCTCCATGTGCCCAGGCACATTTTCTTCTCCCTGGAAGTAATTTGGGAGGCAGTTTCAAAACAGAGAAGAGACTAGTTCATCTACAACTACCCAAAAGTATTCCAGAGTGATAGAGTGATGTGGTCATTTTTGAGATGAAGGAATATTCTTGCCAAGCCTGTTCCCCATGTAGGTAGGGAAATGATTTGTTTAAAGATTAAGGAGGAGGAAGAGGAAATCAATTCTGTCCTTTAAACACACATATACCAAATTAATTCCTTGATTCTGTTCTAATATATAACTAATTGAGAGCCAGCTTGATGTAATAGTTAAGGCATCAGGCTTGAAACCAGGAGACCGTGAGTATTAGTACCATCTTGGACACAAAGTCAACTGGGAGACTTTGGGCCAATGGGCCAGTCACTTTCTCTCAGCCCTAGGAAGGAGGCAATGTCAAATCATTTTTTAAAAACTTTGCCAAAAAAACCCACAAGAACTTGTACAGACAGTCTCCAAGAATCATTGACAATTGAACAGAAGAAAAGCATTACATCCACATGGAGAGATGTAAGCAGTGGGGTACCACAAGGTTCCATCTTAGGCCCAGTACTCTTCAGTATCTTCATAAATGACTTAGATGAGGGAATTGAAGGGAAACTCATCAAATTTTCAGATTACACCAAACTGACAGGAGTAGCCAACACCCCAGAAGACAAACTCAGGATCCAAAAAGATCTTGACAAACTTGAACAATTGGCCCTATTCAACAAAATGAGTTTCAATGTGGAGAAAAGCAAAGTCTTACATTTAGACAGGAAAAACCAAAGGTACAAATACAGACTGGGCGAGACCTGGCTTAAAAACAGTAACTGTGAGAGGGACCTTGGAGTCCTAGTGGACGATCACTTGACTATGAGCCAGCAGTGTGCAGCAGCAACCAAAAAAGCTAATACAATCCTTGGTTGTATAAACAGAGGTATAGAATCAAGATTACATGAAGTATTAGAACCGCTTTATAAAACCCTAGTAAGACCTCACCTGGAATACTGCAGCTAATTTTGGTCACCATATCCCAAAAAGATGTTGAGAGTTTGGAAAAAAATTTGGAGAAGAGCAACTAAGATGATCAAAGGCCTGGAGACTAAAACATATAAAGAATGGCTACAGGACTTGGGGTTGGCTAGTTAAAGAAAAGAAGAAATAGGGGAGACATGATATCAGTGTTCCAGTATCTGAGGGGCTGCCACAAGGCAGAGGGGGCCAGGTTGTTCACCAAAGCACCAGAGGGAAGGACGAGAAACAATGGTTGGAAACTCATCAAAGAGAAAACAACCTGGAATTAAGGAGAAACTTCCTGACAGTGAGGACAATCAACCAGTGGAACAGCTTACCCCCAGAAATCGTGGGTGCTCCATCACTGGAGATTTTTAAGAAGAGACTAGACATTCACCTGTCTGAGACGGTATAGGTTCTCCTGCTTGAGCAGGGGGCTGGACTAGAAGACCTCCAAGGTCCCTTCCAGCTCTATTCTATTCTATTCTATTCTATTCTATTCTATTCTATTCTATTCTATTCTATTCTATTCTATTCTATTCTATTCTATTCTATTCTATTCTATTCTATTCTATTCTATAATTCTATATATAACTTATTAGCAGTTGATTGTATCCAACCTGAAATTTCCTGGTGCATCTGTAGGAATATTTTTTTTTCCCTTCTCTTTAATGCAAGCATAGTCTCAACAACACAAAGAATAGCCACGAATAAGGCTAGTCTTTACGGGATGCCCATTTCTATATTTCAGGGTATGTTGGAGTACAAGTGTCTTGCTGTTTTTATTTGAATCTTTTGATACTGTTCTGCTGTTCCTGTGGCTTCCCCTCTCCTAATGTCAAATGTTAAATATATATTTCCACCATAAAGTCTTATAAACATTATGCCAACCTTTAAAGCAATAGTAGAGGCTACCTGTTAGCTACTAAGCCAAGTAAAAGGTTTTGCTCATGGCATAACAAAAGGATGTCAACAATTTGGGGTGAGGAGCCCAGGCAAATTCTAGAATTGGATGATCGCTACTATTTCATGAAGTGATGTCTTCCTGTTTGTACAAATTTTTTCAGATTTTCAGACAATTGAGTCTGCAAGGGGTGGTAAAAAAAAGTCAAGATGGCAGCCATGACTACGCAAGTGAAACTCCATCCCCTCTTGTACATGAGTTTCATGTATGACCAATATAAAAAAGGAATGGGATTTCAATCATAGTCATTACTTTGTCATAGTCACTATTTTGATTGTTTTGATTTCTCCACGAGCAAATGCTCCTGACTGAGTATTCTCTGTAATCACACTTAAGCTCAGGAATTCTATTCCCATACCTCTTTTCCAGAGTTGTCAAGATTAAAGCCTTTAGACTTCTATTGAAGGCTAACCTTTCCTCCTGACATGGGGAAATACATTATAAGAATATATCTTTTTCCTGCCATTTAATGGTTAAGTTTTATATTAGAATTTCTTAATTCATTGTCTTTACTTGTGTTCATATTTTAATTTTGAATACAACTCTGAGATATTTTTACACGTTTGCCACACACATGTACACAAATATGTATAGTCATTCATTCCCTCACTCACTTGCCTCTATTTTTATGACAAGTGTTAAGAAAACTAGGAATTATGTATGTGATATTCACTGGTTTTTTTATTAGAACACAGAATAATATAGAATAACAGGGTTGGAAGGGACCTTTGAGGTCATCTGGTCCAACCTCCTGCTTGAACAGGAGAGTCTATACCATTTGAGACAAATGATTGTTCTTCTTGAAAGCCTCTAGCAGTGGAGCATCCACAACTTCTGAAGGCAAACTGGTTGATTGTTCTCACTGTTAGGAAATTTATCTTTCCTATCAAACATATTGATTTATATTGAGCTATTTTAATGTGGTGCATATTTCTAGATGTTCAGTTTTATTGTTCACTGTTCAGAGTCAACAGGATTGAGCAATAATGTAAATACATTAATAGTAATAGTACTTTTTTTTTCTTCACAATTATAATTCATTATAAGTGCTGTTATGGCTATATTATCTTCTTGGCATCAAAGCGAAAAAGGAACTTATTTCCTTGCTAAACATTTTTAGTAAAGCAATCATGAATTATTAATGGAGAGAAAACTCAATGACATCTTAAATCAAATGATTGAGCATCTGTTTAATTATGAAACAGGAGAAAAGGAAGAGGCACACATGCAAAGAAGTTGAAAGTACTCAAGTGTTCCCTTTTTAAGAAAATATAGAAAGGGCAGATGGTGAAATGTAATAGAATTCGACATGGAATGGCATTCTATCAGTACCTCTGTGGTATTACTTATAGAGCACCATGAATGTATTGAGTGAAGCTTTCAAAAAGGATATCTTAAAGAAGATGACAGTCTCAAAGAAGGAGGGAGGAATACCTCTGTGATGAAAAGGCTGCCAAAAGACATTATTTTCACAAGATTGTGACACTCTCTGGAAATTGTCATAACAACATCTGGCATTGTGCCTGACTCTCAAACAACCCCAGTGCATATGCTTTTGATCTTTAAGTCTATAGAACTTTCAGATGACTCAGATAGGACAATATGTCTGTCATCATGCTGCTCCTGCTCACAATGTCCAGTTGGTAGCATAGAAGCCTGATCTAACATAGGGTCATATTTCTTTGAACAATATAAACAACTCTAACCAAACACAGATCTAAGTCACTCATTGACTTTGTAACAAATGTGGTGTTAATTCCACTGGCTTTCTATCAAATGGTTTGCTTAGTCTAATGGTCCCATGTGATCTCTATAATGCTTTGGCATAAACAGAATGCCCTATTGATGTTAATAAATTAATGAATTGGATAGATTTCCCTTTTGCCCTCTTAAAGTGAAGGCAGCTATCCTTGACACTATGAAGTTAAAGCTTCTACACCGATCCCAAAAGGGTGAACTGCAAAGCAAGAATCTAGCATGTGAACAGACATCAGCTGGAAGATAAACTGCGCAGCAAGTGGGAGATCGGACCGGTTCTTGACATGTCTAGCTGATATCCTTGTTACCCAAAAGATAGAGGAAGGAATGAGATGGTTAGCTACAATGGACCGCACTCAGGTAAGAAAAACCAAATGCACAGGCACAGAATAGATGATACCTGGCTCAGCAGTAGTAACTACAAGAGAAAGATAAATGTCCTAGCAGACTATTATTAGCTGTTTTCTGATATTTGAGGGGCTGTCATAGAGAAGAGAGGGTTGACTTATTCTCTAAAGCACCAGAGGGCAGGAAAAGAAGCAATGGGTGGAAGCTCATCCAAAATAGATTCACCCTGGAACTATGAAGAAATTTCCTGACAGTGAAAATAAATCAGTGGAACAGCCTGCCTCCCAGAGTTGTGGTTACTCCATCGCTGGAGATGTTCAAGAAAAGATATGTTAATCATTTTTTTTTCTGAGATGTATAAGGTCTCCTGTCTTGTGCAACGGGTTGGACTCGAAGTCCTCCAAAGTCCCTTCCATCCTTCTGATTCTATTCTATTCTAAAAAAAAGTAACTTAAACCCTATTGATGTGTTTTCCCAGAATACATGAGCATCTGTAGATCAGTGGGGTCTTGTAGGGCTACTTACACCCTTAACCCCATTTCAAACAGCCTTCAATCTTAGTTCAGAAACCCTCTTCAAGCAAGCATTTCAGATCTCTGGGAAATGAGCTGTCTTTTGGGTAGCCTTCTATTTGATGGAAGGGTGTGGGCCAGTGAGACCACTTCAAAATCACCTACCTTGGGAAATACCTTGAGTTCCCAGAGAGGTCCATGTAAGATTTCTTAAAAGAACAATACGAGATGAGATTTTGAGAGCCATAAGAGACCAACCACTGAAATATAAAGATAAAGAACTTCTAGTTCTTAAACAGATTCCGAAGAGAATAAGAGAAGCACGAAGAGAATATCAATTTTTGACAAGGAAACTACTGAATAAAGGAATAAATTTTAGATGGTTGGTCCCAGAAGGATTATTAATTTTTTGGGACTCGAGAAGATATAGATTGGATACCCCATTTAAAGCAGAGGTATTTTTCAACAATCATAGAACATTTCTGGAAGAAGGCGATATCAGATCTAAGAAACCAGAGGAAGAAGCAGGAACATCGAAACAAACAGAAGAGGAAGAACCTAAAAAGACTCAATCAGAAGAAGACGTAAGACCCAAAGATCAGAGACAGATAACTTCTCCTAGAAGACTGAGATCTAAGTACAATTAAAACTATGGATGAAATTGGAATTTTCTCAACAAATATAAATGGTCTTAACTCCCCATCAAAAAGGAGTAAAATATTTTATAATTACAAAAATTAAAAATGGACATAATTTGTCTCCAAGAGACACACATAAAAAGACAACACTTTAGACTTCTAGAACAACCAAAAATAGGCAAACTTTATTTCTCATCGGCACTGCAAAAGAAAAGAGGGGTAGCTTTCTATATAAAAGAGAAGATGAGCCCAAAACAAATTTATGTTGATGATGAAGGAAGACTATTAATGGTGGAAATTACATGGAACCAAAAACAAATTTTGATGATTGCGATATATGCCCCCAATGAGAAACAAGATCAATTTTTTCAGCAACTATATGATAAGTTAATGGAATTAAATTACCAAAACCTTTGTATTCTTGGAGACTTTAATGCGATAACTGACGCAAAACAGGATTACAAGAGCCACAAACAAGGGAAAAAAGGGGGAAACACCTTATCTAATTCCTTTCTAGAGATGAAAGACGAATTAGGTATACAAGATATATGGAGAGAAATGAATCCAGATAAAACACAATATACATTTTACTCAAATAGACATAAATCCTGGTCACGAATTGATATGATATGGACTTCCTATGATTTAAAGACTATGATACAGGAGATTGAAATAGAACCTAATATTTGGGCAGACCATAACCCAATTAGAATGACATGGAAAGGAACTAGAAAGAAATTAAGATGGTGGTTCAATAAAGCTATATTGAAAGAAAAGGAATTTTTGCAATTAGCAACGAAAGAAATGGATTTTTTTTTTAAAATAAATAAGAAAGAAGAAACTTCTATTCAAAATGTATGGGATACAGCGAAAGCATACTTTAGGGGAGTGGTTATAACCTATGTGGCCAAAAAGAATAAAGAAAAGAAACAAACACAACTCAGATTGAGAGAACAATTTAGTAAATTGGAAACGGAGCTACGAAATGATCCACAAAAGAAAGAATTGAAGATACAGATGGAAGTAATAAAACACAAACTAAATCTAATGGAAATGGACATGAGGGCACAACAGATTAAACGAGGTAAACAGAATTTCTTTGAAAATGCCAATAAACCCGGAAGATGGTTGGCATATAAATTGAAAAAAGAAAGAGAAAAAAGATTGATAAGTAAACTACAAGATACAAAAGGCCAATTGTATTGTCACAATGAGGCAATTAAAAAAATTACTACAGCTTATTATGAGACACTTTATAAAACTGAGGTGGTTTCGAATGAGACAATACAGGAATACTTAAAAGAAGCGGACCTTCCAAAAGTACCAGAGAATATGCAATACATATTAAATGAGAATATAACAATGATGGAAATTACAGAGGCAATAAAAAAACAAAAAAAGGATAAAACTCCGGGACCTGATGGTCTCCCTGCAGAATTTTATATAGCTTTACAAGACATTGTAAGCCCGATTTTGAAAGACCTTTGTAATGAAGCTTTTTTAGAGACAAAAATACCAAATTCCTGGAAAGAAGCCAACATCTCTCTTATACTTAAAGAAGATACTGACTGTACACAAATTAAAAACTACAGACCAATATCTTTACTAAACGTGGATTATAAAATATTTACTACAATAATGGCAGAAAGAATGAAGAAATTTTTGATTGAATTCATCCATCCAGACCAAAATGGCTTTTTACCAAAAAGACAGATAAAGAACAATTTAAGGATTATTTTAAATGTGTTGGAGTATTATGAAAACCATCCAGGGAAACAGTTGGCACTTATATTTCTTGATGCGCAAAAAGCTTTTGATAATCTTAATTGGCAATTTTTATTTCAACAGTTGAAGGAGATGGACTTTGGCGGAAATTTTATAAATGCAATTCAAGCAATTTATAATAAACAATCAGCAAGGATACTTATAAATGGAGACTACACAGACAGCTTTGACATTAAAAAAGGCACAAGGCAGGGATGTCCATTGTCCCCTTTGTTATTCATTTTTACATTGGAAGTGTTGGCTAGAAATATTAGGCAAGATATTGAGATTAAAGGATTGGAGATAAAAGATCAAAAATATAAACTACAGGCTTTTGCGGATGATTTAGTTTTTATTTTGGAGGAACCACTAGAGACGGCTGTTAAACTCTTGCGGAAAATAGAGAAATTTGGAGAAGTCGTGGGGTTGAAGATAAACAGGGAAAAGACTAAAGTATTAACGAAGAATTTAACAGATAAACAAAAAATTCAATTTGCTAAAAAGACAAACCTTCAAATAGCGAAAAAAGTTAAATATTTAGGTATCTACTTAACTTCAAAACATACAACAATAAAAGAAGACAACTACGAGAGATTACTAAAACAAATAAAAGTGGATTTGGAGAAGTGGAAAAATCTTCAATTATCATTATTAGGAAGGATAGCGACTGTTAAGATGAATATTTTACCTAAGCTAATTTTTCTTTTTCAAACAGTCCCTGTCAAGTTAAATCAAAAATTCTTTGATGAACTAAACGCTACAATAATTAGATTTATATGGCAAGGTAAAAAAGCCAGAATTAAAATTAAATTATTACAAGATTCTAAAGACAGAGGGGGCCTTGGACTCCCGGATTGGAGACTTTATTATCAGGCAGCTATTTTGCTTTGGCTTAAAGAATGGATTACATTGAGAAACAAAAGGCTTCTTTATTTAGAGGGGCATGATTTGCAATTAGGTTGGCATGCATTTTTGTGGTATGAGAAAAATAAAGTACACAAATATTTTCAAAATCATGCTATAAGGAATGTATTGTTTTCAGAGTGGGAAAAAATTAAACATAAAATGTATATGAAAATACCTGAGTGGATTTCGACAATGGAAGCCTTTTCCTATCCAAATTTAATTAACTATGATAAACTTGTTAGCTATAAAGATATTTTGGACAAAGATGGGAAACTTAAAGACAGACAAATTCTTCAGCAACAGGGTATTGATTTAACATGGTGGTCTTACTTGCAAATTCAGACAAGATATGAAAAAGATACAAAGTCTACAGGATTTTATAAAGAACAGACACCGTTAGACAAAATATTGTTAAAAACTGATGAACATTTGATTAAAAAACTCTATAAATTTCTGCTAAGCTGGAAGATGGAAGAAGAACAAGTAAAAGAAACAATGATAGTATGGGCTAAGAATTTTGGATATTCTATAGACTTAGAAGATTGGCAAAAACTATGGGATCGAAATGTGAAACTTACTAAAGCGGCCGCATATAAGGAGAATTTATATAAAATGTTTTATAGATGGCATATGACACCAGTTAGACTAGAGAAAATGTTTAAAAATGTATCAAATATGTGTTGGAAATGTAAACAAAAACCAGGAACTTATTATCATATCTGGTGGATATGTCCTAATGCAAAGATATATTGGCTTAAAATTCATAAATGGCTAGAAAAGATGACTGAGATACAGATAGAATTTAAACCGGAATTGTTTTTATTAGGAATATTAAGATCTAATTACGGAAAAGAGAATGAATATTTAATCTTACATATATTAACAGCCGCGAGAATAGCATTTGCCCAATTTTGGAAAAATGAAAAGATACCACCTGACCAGACTATTATTATGAAAATATTGGAATGTGCAGAAATGGATAGACTAACTTTAGAAATTAAAGAGAAAGAAGACACAATTTTTTTTAAAACATGGGAAAAATTTTATCAATGGTTAGCAATAAGACAGAATGAAAAAGGATGATGAAATTAAATAAGATAAATGATGTATTTTCTTTTGAATATTATTTTTTTAACTTTTTGGTTAGATGTTTACATTTAACTATAATTAATTATAATTAAAAGCGTTATATTGATATTTATATTTAACTATATTTACTTAGTAATACATCACTAATAGAATATTGATTATTGTTACTTATAGAATGAATGATATGTATTGGCTTAAGTTTTTACCATTAATAGTGATAAATTTATTAATATAGCTTTTTAGTACTATGTTAATCATGTATACTTAATATGTATACCCGGACGATAGTCTGCTTGCTAAAGCGTTGATTTAGTGTTGGGGTTAACCCCATTATTGTATCTACCCCTACCCTTGGTTTAATCCTTGTTTTTTACCCCATGTTATACCTCTACCTACCCTTCCCTTTCTATCCCGATAAAAAATAATAAAACATATTTAAAAAAAAAAAAATCACCTACCTTAACCATTGTCTTTTAGAATTAATTCTTCCCTTGATAAGCTCATGGTAAATAGTTCCCTATCAATTCATACCATATAAATGCAGGGACGTGTTTTCTGATCTTTTAAGAGATACATTACTTGCAAGCCAGTAAGATATGATATCTGAAGCTGAAAATGGGACAGAATTCAAATGTCCATTACATACTGAAATGATTTTATTACCAATGGAGAAAAGTCAAATATACCTGTGTGCTTATCTTTTGACTACAAAATGGGCCTTTTGATTGATAATAGCTGTTCCAGACTAGCTGGGATAAATTGATTTCTACTCAGTTTAAGACAGTTCTGTATTTTTTCCACAATGCCTTCAGAATATAGGAAAGGAATGACAAGGATTTGAAATTAGAGATGCTGCTTTGCTGTTTTCTTTTAAGCAAAACAACAACACCCAACTCTTTATCTGTAACAGTTGTTTCTTAAAGCCTGAAAAAGTAAAAACATGAGCTTATAAATGAATACATTGTGCTATCAAGGTACTTATAATATACGTAGCATTATACTTTTATCTCAGGTACAAAGGATTTCTATACAGTATAAGAATATTTGCAAGAACCTCAGCTATGTTAACATTGTTTGCCTAATAGATTATCTGTACAAATATTGCTTGGAAGAGAATTTTTGAATATGGATGTTTAAAATGTATATTTTTCCTTCAGAGTATGTATGTATTAATTGTTTATTCATGCACAGAAAAGAAATGCATGCTTCTTTTCTATTACTTTTTTTCATTTATAATTTGATTGTGGCTTTGGTCCTTTCCCTTTCCTTTCGAATGGGGTTGCCTTCAAGTCAGTATTGGCTCCTGGCGACTGCCTGGATAAGCGCCTGTGGTTTCTTGACAAGATTTTAGAATTGGTTTGCCCTTGCCTTCTGCTTCCCAGGAGAGTGACTGGTTCAAGGTTATCCAGCTGCCTTTATGCCTACAGGTGGGACCAGAACTCACACAAACTCCCAGTTTCTAGCTTGGTACAGTACCTTAACCTTAGCACCAAACTGTTTCTCTTGTTTCTCTTTAAAGCTGGCGTTCTGTTTATTTAAAGGCAAAGAGACACACATAAAAGTATGACTACATCAGATAGTAGTTGTTCTGAAGGTGAATAGTATTCTATTAATGAGCTGCATTTCCTCTTTGAAATTGAATTATGTCAGGGGCAGGCAACTTTTGGATGACCAGAGGCTATACTTTTTAAAAATATTATTTCTGGCATCCAGGGTCCACAGGAAATGTCACAATAACACTGTGCTGTTATGTATTTGGCCACAGCTAATTTGTCAAATTGATTGAGTGGTTTCTAGTTTGCAAGTTTGTTTGTGCACTCAGCCTGTTCAGAGCTGAACTATTTTACGGTACTTTTCTTCTCCTTCCAAAATCATTTTTAAAAATTGACCTATTAAATTTAAGTAATTTACCAGCATATTTCTGAAGTGTTATCCTGTAGAATCTAAGGATCACAAATGAGATTCAAAGTCTGCCTGCAACCTTTGGGTTGATGACATACATCAAAGTCTATGCTATGTAGCTGGGTAACCATTAATAATAGAATAACAAGTTAGAACAGACCTTGGAGGTCTTCTAGTCCAACTCCCTACTCAATTAGCAAACCCTATATCATTTCAGACAAACAGTTGTCCAATCTCTTCTTAAAAACCTCCAATTTCTGGAGGCCAGTCATTCCACTGATTAATTGTTCTCACTGTCAGGAAATTTCTCCTTAGTTCTAGGTTGCTTCTCTCCTTGATTGGTTTCCATCCATACCTTCTTGTCCTGCCTTCAGGTGCTTTGAAGAATAGCGTAAGCCCCCTCTTCTTTTTTCCCCTTCTTTTCATTTTATTTATTTTATTATTTTTACAATTAACCTAGGGTGGCAAACATATCCAATACACCTTCTTACTCCTATTTTCCCCACAACAACAACTCTATGAGATGGGTTGGCTGAGAGAGAGTGACTGGCCCAAGGTCATCCAGCTGGCTTTCATGACTAAGGCAGGACTTGAACTCATGATCTCCCACTTTCCGAGTCTGACTCTGGCCCACTGATTGATTGATTTTAAGAATATGAATGGAAGAAATTTGCCATCAACCTTCAGAGGTGATGAGATTCGTGATTCTGAGTAGTTCAATCCTATTTGGCTAGGTTGGATGTGTTGTGGGCAACTGCTCCTGGATTCTTTTGATAATTCTGGATCTATGGATCTAAAGAGTACTGTGACATTGAATGAAACCATAATTTCATTTTCATCCATTTTTAAGTCTTTGATTTTTCTTGGGGTACTGTAAAGGGGAGCTGATAGAATATATATCTCTGTGAAATGTCCAAGCTTTTTTTGTTTGGTTAAGTTCTTTGGCTGGTATGCTAGGGCCCTTAGTAACCATTCAATTGAATAAAGAGATATGATGGGCTCATGTATTTTTAGGCATCCATAGAAGAGTGGGAGGATGAGTCCACTGCTTTATGTCTACCACTATTCTTCTATTGTGATTCAACCTTTTTGGGTTATTATTGATCATGTTCTCTAGTATCTGTATAAGGTTGATGTTTACTGGGATGTAAGGTTTTTTTTTTGTTTTCCAATAATTATTTGGGTTTTTGTATGTATAGTGTTTTGTCCATGGTAATTGTAATTTGGTCTTTGTTTGTCTGCTGGGGTGATGGAAATCATTTGGACCTTCTTTAGGTTTTTGAGAGCTGTTTCATCCCCTGCTTTACGTTGCTTCTCTTCTGTGTTTTTTGGTCTATGGTATGAATTCTTATGTTTTCTTTGGTCTCTGTGACATGCCCTATAGTTTCATATGCTGCTTCTAAGAGCCCAAAGAATTATACTTGTATAGCATCATCTATGTCAGGGGTGTCCAACCTTGGCCACTTTAAGACTTGTGGACTTCAACTCCAACATGCTGGCTGGGGAATTCTGGGAGTTGATGTCCACAAGTCTTAAAGTGGCCAAGGTTGGACACCCCTGGTCTATGTTATAATTGAGGCTTTTCTATAGGATATTATGTTATGTTGTGGATGCTGTGGATGTTGAAGGCAGCCGGACATGTTCACTACTCTTTTGTATTCAGTTACCTCTTTGTTTCTAAAGATTAACTTGAACTGTTTAGTTTGAAGTTTTCTTTTTCTTTTTTTCAGAAGAAAAGAGAAGTATGGTTTGGATTCTCCCCCTCCCCCCTCCCCCCAAAAATCTGGTTCTTCTATTATTACTTTTCACTGAGAATAACATTCAATTATCATCAAACTACAGATTCCTACTTTGTTAAATACTCATAACAATGTATAATAGATTAATATTTCTTGACATAGACTTTTATCTTTGAATAAACCTATACCTTCACTTCTCTGCATGCATTCATCAATTTCAGTTCTCAAAATTCAACCATTTTCATTTATGTGCATTGTATCTCTTCCTTCTAGTTTCATTTACCTATAACAGTCCTGGTTTTTTATTTGTTAACTGATGTTTGTTGTTGTTGTTGTTTTTACCATTACTCTTCTACTGTTCTAAGTCCCAATCTTCCTAATGTCACTAGTCATCACTATACGGAACCAGAGATATTGGTCTCGGGCATCCTTCATGGCTTTGGTCAATCAAAGTTTTCAAATAATACTTTTTACTGAGGGAGGGAAAGTTGAATATTCAAACATTCTGTTTGTATATGTGAACATCCCAAGAGCAGGAATCGGATCTGAACTATGATGAATATAAAGGCTTGCTTTAACTATAGCAGAAAGGAAATTTATTTACAGATAATAAATTACAGAGTTAAATGAAGCCTAGTGCCTAGCTATATGCACCCTGCAGAGAGCAAACTATCTATATCCTGTTGCCCTATTATGATGATAGGGCATACAGGGTTAAAGAGTCACTGTCATTCGATTATATTTTCAACATTGTCTATGCTAGATATAGGCATGACACATCCAGCATTCCCTGATAACAGTGAGAACATATTTGGGGCAATATTGTGCAGGTACAACCAAAGCCCAGTTTAAACAAAAAGCACACCATGATAATCTATGCAAACCAAGTTCTCTAATACACAGATAGTCCTCAATGTATAACCACAATTTGGACTAGAATTTCAGTCACAAAGCAATGTGGTTATTAAGCAAGTCACCATATGACTGGACCTGATTTTGCAACCATTTTATACAAGGTCTTTAAGCAAATTCAATTTCCCCTCTTGACTTAATTTGTCAAAGGCTGGGAAGCAAAGGCTGGGAAGATCAAAAATCACAATCAGGTGCTTGCAACCATCATAAATGTCTATGGAAATTCTCAGTCACCCAGGTCATAGTTATCCCAAAGATGCTTTTTCACGAGGCAACTGGACTTTCTTGTTTTTCTTTGAAGAAAGAAACCACCATCCAGTCAGAGCTGAAGAAGCTTCTTGGATGAGAAGCAAAACATCTTCAAAGAAAAACAAGAAAGTCCAGTTGCCTCATGAAAAATCATCTTTGGGATAACCATCATAAAGGTGAGTCAGTTGCCAAATGAACACGTGATCTCGGGGATAGTGCAACAGTTATAACTTTGACGACCAGTCATAAGTCACTTTTTCCAAGGCTGTCTTGTTTGAATGGTCATGAAATGATCATAAGTTGACCTATGGAGACTTCCTTGCGAACTAACCTAGCCATTAACACAGAGGTACATGCAACATACTGACACACTCAGGATGTATCTCATGAACTGTTTTTAAATAATCTAAATGAACATGAATTCAATTTTAATGTAGTTAGTTTCAGCCTAGCCCTCCAATATTTATCTATTTAGGAAGCATGGCCCCTCAAAGCCAGATGTAACATTCAGGCTAGCTAAAATTTTGTATTACAGTCATAAGATATTATATTTGAAAGTACTGCATCTACCAGTTTTTCAAAGCATAGGATTCCATAAAAAGTCAGCCTATCATCTTAAAGCCAGTTTACCCAATTTCAAATCTTTTATACTCCTTTGTGTTCCCATCATTATCATTATTATAATCAGGTTTCATTTCCAACATATGTTGTAGTTAACTAATGCATGGCATAAATGCTAAAAACATGCTGCACATTAACCTTAATGACTCCAGTTCTATAGAATTATCAGCTGATCGTATTAGGCAGATGCGGTTCCAAGTTCACATCAGTGCAAAGACAACAGGATAACATTATTTTAATGGAATTTTAATTGACATTTTATTATGTAATGGAATTATGCATGGCACCAATGGCAGCATTATGCTCCTTCTAAGCAACTCAAGGATATGTGTTAAATTGCTTTTCCAGCATCCCACTGTTAGTATTGGTTAAAAAAAAAAAGACACAAACCCTGGATGAGAACAGGTATTATAATTCCACACGGACATTTTTCTTCTTTGCCAGCACTTCAGGATAGCATTGATGAAGAGTTGAATCCATTCCAAACCAGCTGGATTTCAGTGTGTAAATATACAACCTAGACAACTCTATTTGACAGATACTTAACCAGAAGCTGACACCCCAGGCCCTTTAGAAAGATGGTTGTGAAAAATTACAATACTAATGAAATGGCATTTTGAAAATAATGTACTGGCCACAGATGGAGGAAGAAAATATCAAGGGGAGACATTTATGGTAAACCAACTGGTGGTCTCTTAAAAAGATAAGAAATTGATACATTTGTATAAACCAATGATACCACTGTGAGGCTAGTTTGCCTTGACATGGGGTATGCTGTATAATTTGTTTCAGTCTCAGAAATATAATTAGGAGAAGACACTATACATCATTAAAGTTACCCGACAAATATGACATATGGACTTAATAACAATAACAATAACAATAACAATAACAATAACAATAACAATAACAATACAGTTGGAAGGGACCTTGGAGATCTTCTAGTCCAACCCCCTGCTCAGGCAGGAAACCCTATACCATTTCAGACAAATGGTTGTCCAGTCTCTTCTTTAAAACTTCCAGTGTTGGAGCATTCACAACTTCTGGAGGCAGGTTGTTCCACTGATTAATTGTTGTAACTGTCAGGAAATTTCTCCTTAGTTCTAGGTTGCTTCTCTCTTTGATTATTTCCACCCATTGCTTCTTGTCCTGCCTTAAGGTGCTTTGGAGAATAGCCTGACTCTTCTTCTTCTTTGTGGCAACCCCTGAGATATTGGAACAGTACTACTGTGTCATCCCTAGTCCTTCTCTTCATTAAACTAGACATACCTAATTCCAGCAACCGTTCTTTATATGTTTTAGCCTGCAATCCCCTATCATCTTTGTTGGTCTTCTCTGTACTCTTTCTAGAGTCTCAACATCTTTTTTACATTGTGGCAACCAAAACAATAAGGGCCAATTGAATAACCAAATAACAGAGTTGGAAGGGACCTTGGAAGTCTTCTAGTCCAATTCCCTACTCAAGCAGGACATCCTATACTATTTCAGACAATTTGTTATTCAGTTTCTTCTTAAAAGCCACCTGTTCTGTTTCAGCCGAAAAGACATTGAGGCGAGGCAGGAGTAAGAAACACAAGTCTTTATTGAGATCACGAACAGAACAGAAGACAAAATGGCGCCATGGCCTTTTATAGCCCCTTGCAAGGGACAGCATCAATCAATCAATGCAAGGCTAGTCTCTCACCTTGCGCATGCGCACAAGGCTGGAGACAGCCTGTCTGGTCCCGGGCAACCACGTGGATTGCCCGGGCCTTCTGCAGCCTCCTGAGTCTGCTGAGTCATGCAGCAGTCCCAGGACATAACACCATCAGTAATGGGGAACCCGTAATTTCTGAAGACAAGCTGTTCCACTGGTTAATTGTTCTTACTGTTAGGAACTTTCTCCTTAGTTTTAGGTTGCTTCTCCCCTTGTTTAGTCCTGCCTTCTGGAACTTTGGAAAATAGGTTGATCCCCTCTTCTTTAAGGGGAATAGGTTATAGAAAGGGTTATAAAATTAGGGGCTGCCCCTTTAAAATAGTTGATGTTATATTCAGAAAAGAGAAGACATCACTGTTTACAATATAGATAAATTTGAATTTGGTTTTGTTGGATTTTATTTATTTGGTTGATTTAGAATAAAATGAGATTGCTACACAATTATTGCTATATTATACACATTCATGAATGATGAATATTGGTTGGATTCTATATTTTTACACTGTAAGTCATATAAAAAAATCAGTTTCTGAGCAGAAATCATGGAAGATTAATCCTTCTGCAATCTTACTGGAGACATATGAAACTCACTGTGAGAGCAGGTTGCTGGGCCAGGTTGATACCAAGACTATTACTGACCATGGCATTAAACTTTAACCTTTATTGGCTCAGATATAAATTCTGGGACCCAATTTTTAATTTTCTTTTTCATGCATCTTATGTCAAATTGCAAGTAAAGAGTGGATTCCAGTCTTCCAAAAAACTAAATGATCCCTAGAAAGAAAAGACCAATGTTTCTAATGAGATATCTGTTGCTATTTGCTTTTTGGTTGACAGGAAAATGGGAAAAACATTTTTTTATAGTTTGAAGCATGTTAGAGAGCTACAGCAGCATTCCCCAACCATTGAAATTTGGCAGCGCGGTGGGGGGAGAGGGGAACTGGGCCATGTGAACTGCTGGCTGCATACATGTGCGCAGCTCAACTTTCATGGGTTGAGCTGTGCACATGCGCGCCGGCTTGCCACTCACTCAGTCCAGTTCAAATAGGCCATGGTCCGGGGGTTGGGGACCACTGAGTTACAGGAATCACATACATTTTGAAATTTTCTTTTGGTCATTTCATGTAAGCAGTTTCAAATTACTGCTTACACTCTATGTTCTGAATCTATATACAGCATGGAAGTAATAAATATCACTTTGAGAACACACATACCCTGTAGCGCGGGTGTCAAACTCACGATATCACGTGACGTGTCACGACATATCGCAATTTTTTTCCCATTGCGGGCAATGTGGTGGACGCAGTTTTGGCGTGACGCATGTGGCCCATGGGCCGGCAGTTTGACACCCCTGCCCTATAGAGAGGCAGGGTTGTTGTGGAAAAAATAGGAGGAGGAAGGAGTATTAAGGGTGTTTACTGCCTTACTTTAAAAAATAATAAAAGTGGAATAAAAAATTCTAAAAAAGAACTCTCAGATTTTCTTCTGGATAATGTGTGAAGTACAGTTTACAATTGGAGTTCATAGTATCACTAATTATTTGGTAACCCTAGACTTACTCTCAGCAAATCTGCATAGGACAATAATCACAGTTGTTGTTTTCAAAGTGCTCTCTTGAATATGTGAATACCTTCAAGGTTATCTATACATTATACCAGTAGTGGCAAACCTGTGGCATGAGTGCCAGAGGCGGCACTCAGAGCCCTCTCTGTGGGCACTCACGCCATCACCCTAGACTCACCTCCCCCTATGGCCCCCTCCTCTCCAGCAGCCCCCCTGGAGGAGAGTTGCCCCCAAGCACAGCCGGTGTGGAGCAGGGCAGCCAAGGATGTGGCAGCCGGGCAGCAGGACAAGACTCCGTCCTTGTGCCCCATTGTGCGCAGATAAGGCTGTGGGGCACGGGCGGAGGGCATGGCCGCCATGGCACTGCTGGGCCACCTGGGCAATCTGCAGCAGGCCGTGGAGGCAGTGGGTAGCCCTGCGGGTGGGCGGGACCGGGCTGGGGGCAGAGCGGGAGGGGAGAGGGGGAAGGCGGGGCCAGTTTTTGGGCACTTGGTCTCTAAAAGGTTTGCCATCACTGCATTATACATACAGGATTGACCTCACCACAATTTAGTCCATAACTCATATGTTAACTTCATCTATTTCAATACTACCTAAACAGGATTATGTTTTTGGAAATGCCTTAGAAAGCATAAATGAGAATCCTTAATGAATGCACATTTGCACATTTAAATCAATGGCATTTTAATTGTCAAGTTTTCTCTATTGTCAGATATTAACCATTTTTATTATGTCATTTGGTACAGACTTCGGTTTGTTCAGTAAAGGGACTAGAACAGGCATGTCAAACTTGTGACATCACATGACATCACGCGACGTATTGGGACTTTTCCCCCATTGCCGGCAATGGGGTGGGTGCGGTTTCGGCATGACGTATCCGGCCCGCGGGTCAGCAGTTTGACATGCCTGGACTAGAATAACTTTCCACAAACTGGTTTTCTCAAAGTGTGATTAGATATAACTTCCAAAATGCTGTGGGATTACAATTGCCTGCATGAATTAAAGAAATTAATCCAACATGTATGCATGTGTGCCTTTGAGTCAGTGTTGGCTCCTAGCAATTGCCTAGACAAGCCCCTACTCTTTTCTTGGCAAGAGTTTGGAAGTGTTTTGCCATTGCCTTCTTCCTAGGACTGAAAGAGAAGGGGTGATCCAGGTCACCCAGCAGACTCCATGCCTAAGGCAGGACTAGAACTCAAAGTCTCCTGGTTTCTAGGCTTGTGCTTTAACCACTATATCAAAGTGGCACACCAACATATCCAAAGTATACTGGGAAAGCTAATAAAAAGGTTGATATATTTCAACACTGTAAGCTCAAACATCAGATAAGGAAAACTAGGACAACTCTTATTTTTGGCTTGATATCTACCCAAAATAAAAAAAAGTAAACAAACTAAATCAACCAAGTGGTGAAAACATAGTCTCTGCTCTGCCAAATTTTGTTTGCTGTGGAATCTCAGCAGGGCTACTTCCTAAATTAAACTGCAAGTGCACTGAATTCACAAGAAAAACAAATCAATATAACACTGCTTATAAGGACTATAGTTTGGGGGTAAGTCAACAAATCTCCTATTAATTAACCAGTGATTAAAGTCAGCTTGTGAAAATTAATCACAGCCTGGAAAAAGTCATTTGTCCATGTGTGCTCATTATGACGGTGTTTGCCCTTCAGACAAGAAAGCAGGGAGTAAATGCCACAGAGCAAACAGATTAAAGTATAGCTACACTGATCTGTTTGCCAGTGATTCCAGTTCTTTTCCCTCCTAACTTATGACCTCTGACGTGTGTCTGTGTTAAGCCAGTGTTATGAAGTAAATGAATTTTCCTAGCCAATCCACAAGATTGTGCCACTGTCTTAATCCACCATGCACAACCTTGGTAGCTTCAAGAAAGGAATTATACAATCCAGCCAAGATCAAATGTGTGACATTGTCAAAGTCAGGACATCTGATCAACATCAAACAAACCTTAGTTTATTGTAGATCAGGGCATTTTGGACAACGTTTGTGTGTATGTTTGAAGTAATGCAATCCAATAGTAATTGACTATGATTTGCCTATGTAATACTCATGTCAAGGATGAAACTTTGGCAGCTACATCCTCTGTGTTTCAACTTGCCTTTAGATTGGGGGGGGGAGATGTTACTTTCAACTGAGTAGATGGAGAAACAAAACTTCTTCAATTCAGCTGCAGAGCGTGAGAGCTTGAAGCTTTGTCAAGGACACCAGAACAGGTGTGAATTGGAAGCAGACCATTTCCATAACGAAGTTGATATGGATTATGTAAGATGTTGGGGGTTTGGCTAGGAAAATTATTGTTTAAGTCTATAAATTGGTGTTGGAAACTCAGAGTTAATTTTGCTTCGACATAACCAAGCAGTGTATTCAATAAACAATAAGATTTTTGGAAACGGAATGAACCTGGAGTTTTATTTGGATTCTTGAGCTGGATATTGACAGCTCACCCATTGGATTCAAGGCAGTGTCATGAATAAGAGACAAAATAAAAATTACACATCTATTGGCCCACCCCAACACTGGTTTGTTTTATCTGGCACAATATGAGCCAATAATCAGGCTGAGAGAGAAAACTGGAGTTCGGTATTTTACTTCTGTGCAAAAATAAAGATGGATGCTTGAGATCCATGTTAAAATCAAGTGTGCCTGCTGATATTCAACAAACTGCCTTTATACTATAAAACCACATATTCACATCAGAATTTCCTGATATTTCATCACTTTTCCTGATGTACTAAAGACAGGTGCCATTTAGATTCACAACCCAGAATAAGCAGTGGGCTGCAGCTAATTAGTTCGAACAACCTGCCTCCAGAAGCGGTGAATGCTCCAACACTGGAAGTTTTTAAGAAGAGACTGGACAGCCATTTGTCTGAAATGGTATAGGGTTTCCTGCCTGAGCAGGGGGTTGGACTAGATGACCTCCAAGGTCCCTTCCAACTTTATTATTATTATTATTAGCTAAGTTGTCCGGCTCTGGCTGTGGTTTTTAATATGCTAAAGATTAATGTTTTACTTTTGGACTTTTGCCCAGATGTTCTTCACAACAGGTTGAACAGATTTCCACATTACTTTTCCTTGTTCCAGTGATGGGGGCCCCTTGCAAAATTATTCAGAACAGTTACAAATCCAAAACCAGGCAGACAAGGGAATACTTCTTATAACTGAAGGATTTGTGGTCAGCCTCTTTAACTTCTGGTAAGCGTCAAAGTAGGTGTTAGCTAACTGCTGATCCTAACAATATTAGGTTATATCAAGCAAAACATTGGCAAAGTGATTAAAATAAAGTAGCTCTGACTAAAGCAAATTCATGATTTATAAAAGCTCTTAATAGTTTGTTAGCTGGTTAATAGCTTAGATATGAAAGTACAAAAATGCAGAGCAAATGCAATTTGATGGGCATTCATCCTGTCATGAGCTAGACTAGCATTTTAAGATTTGTGGACTTCAGCTCCCAGAATTCACTAGCCAGCATAGTTAGTTTGGGAATTCTGGAAACTGAAGTCAACAGATTTTAAAATTGCCAAGTTTGAGAAACACTGAGTCAGACCATGGGATTTCTCTGATCTGCTTTTTCTTTATAGGTTACAGAGTTCACCCAGGATAAATTGGTGACACTTTTTTTTTTTAAAGAAAAAGAATAAGTTGCTAACAGTTTGAAGATAGCTTTACTCACCATAGTAAAAACAGAGCTACATGAAAATTTGATTCTACCCATTTCAGTAAAGAAATCACTTCATCATTATAGCCCTAAAATGTATAGTTGCAAAAAGATTCCCACTTCTGATCATCTGTTGAATCATATGGGAATTCCCTGATTGCTAAATATGAAAAATAAATGCAGATGTTAGGTTGAGAAATGCACATAAAACCATTTTTGAAAGTGTACTAGTTGAAAAAATTATTTTACAATGCATCTTTTATTTATAAATTTTGTTTTTATTCTATCAATCTTTCTATTGAAGAACATAACTTTTTTAAAAAAATACTAAACAATTTTGGGCTTAAAAAAGCTTGCTGCGTATAGAAATTTGATCTTACTGAAAACACACAGTATAGAACTCCCTTTCCTGATAAGCTAATTTTCCAAAGCAGGATGTTGTGATCATGAAGAACTATTTTGTTGTGCTTTAGCCTATATCTTGAGGTTATTTCAAAAAATGCATGACTTAAATGAGTGTTTGGGATTTGGGGGTTAAAATATTGGCTTCCAATTAGTGTATTTCCTCCTTGTTACCTTCCATGCCAAGAGAACAATTGTCCACCATTTTGCTTTCTGCAGATGGGTCTTACAGAACTTGGATGCTTTTTGTAAAAGCATAAGGCTTTGTTAGTAAGGTGAAACATCACAATGCACATATTTGCATAAGTAACATGTATCTTATTGATGATTTGCACTGCCCTCATGTGCTATTAAGCACTGTTTATAATCAGTACATTTTTGTATTATTATTTTAAGTTTTTATTCTTGTGTTCGCTGCCTAGAATCGTTATTGCAAAATGAGTAGCCACATAAATCATGATAAATACATAAATAATACATAAAGCAATAAGCTTTATCTAAAGTTCTTTTTCTCACATTTTTCCAGCTTTAAACTCCTAGCTTCTGTTGCAGCTGTTGCTCCAATGGTGCTGCATATGTAAAATGTCCATGGTTTAAAATGGCAGGATATTTTTAATAATTATTTTTATTTTCTTATGCTATCCGCTTTACTTTTTTATCTGAAAGAGTTCAGCGGGGGGGGGGGGCTATTGACAACTGTAAATCTGAGGAAATGCAAGGAGGGAAGTTTTATTTCAAAGCTGCTTGCTGTATGAGTGCACATGTACTTTGAAGCTCTAATTCTGTCAATAGTATTACATTTTTGAAAAAAAGGATTATTATTTTTTTTAAAAAGCAGAGTCCTTTTGATAAACTGTAACCTTCAGTATAAATGAGAGTATATTTATGCAATATGTGTAACTAGATCAGTTAAAGATCTGTAACATTATATGAACACAACCTGTTGAGGTAGATAATGGTTCAGTGAATTCATGCTTGGGTTGGTTCCTTCTGAGTGAGCTATTCAAGTCAGCAGTTCAAGATAAAATGAATGTGGAAGGTGGGAACCAGAAGTTAGGGATGTTGTGGCCATGGTGCACACTATAGAAGCAAAAGCAGATGAATTGGTTGTCATGCAATCTGCCATCCAAAAGTTTCAAAGCAATGCAGGGAGACCAGGATGGAAATTGTATTTGCTGTAGGATGGAGATGGTTTGAAGACAAGGCACACCAACATTTCTACCCTCTAGAAATATTAAGTGTGCAGTGCTCACACTAGGCAAGGGAGAAGTCACGGCTTTCAATGGCACAGATTTTCATTATTATCTCATTATTTTGATTAGAAAAAATAATGCGGGTCACTAGATTTTAGAGTGTTTGCAAAATAGCACTTGGGAGCCACAGTTTACATACCCTTCTAGTTTGGAACCAACTAATTCTGCCAAGGTAGGAATCCAATTCTAGGAACCTTGAAATGTTAGCTGAAATTTCAGCAGTATCATAATGTAAATAGAATCCTATTTACATTAAGTGAGATGACCAAAATGTTTCTATGTTTTCTTTTCTAAATAAAAACTTTTTCCAAAAAGAAAAAAAAGCTTAATCTTCCTGTTCAAATGATTATTTGAGTGTAATTATGGATTGGAAGTATCATCAGCACAATGAATAAATTGGACCAAAACAGGAGAATTTCAGCTTTCAGTCTCCTGCTGACCATGAATCTTTGGGTCATTTCTTTTGAGTGAGAGAATATTTTCCAGCTCAGTCTACATCATAGGGTTAGTGTGGTGTGGAGAAAATGTATGAAGCTTCAAGCATCTAGGGGGAAGACAGGATAAACTTCAGCGTCACCATCACTGTGATCTAGTAATTCCTGTAGAGCAAGGGTTTTCCCTCCTTAAACAATATAGATTGTACTATTGTGTGCTTTCTTTTATTGCTATTATCCTAATCCCACATTCTCTGTTTTTAATAAGCCACACACAGTATGGCTTTTGTTCAAGACACATTCCTGGCCCTCATCATCCTGAGCTAATGAGCCCAATCAAAAGGGAGACTGGGAACTATAGTTCAGAAAAATGGAAAGGAACCAAACAGCTAGTCCTGCTAATCTGAGAGTTTATAGGGTCTAAAACCCAACCCATGTATAGGTCACCAAACTGGAGACACTTGTAGCATTAAAATAATTCAGAATTAATTTGCCTTTCCTGTTTTCTCCTCAGCTTTGGATAGGAATTATGTGAGAAACAATATAGCATTTGGGGAAAATATCCCTCTTTGCATTTTTCAGTCTTGCCCTGTCATCTTTGATTGATGGGTATATCTCTAGTGCATTAGTTTGCTCTCCCGCTTTCCTCACTACTTTCTGCCCCATCTGTTACCTATAACAAGGATACTGAACTTCTAATCGGTTTCTTGCACCTCTGAGATTGTTCCTGCCTCAGTAAAATAGCTTTTATTTAATAATAGATAGTCGATTATAGATAATTTAATAAAAGAGCTATCCTAAAGGTGTAAGGGGAAATCTGCGGAACCGAAGGTCTTTTGTAAAGAAGACAGCCATAGGTAGATGGATGGATGAGCACAATCACAGACTGGCCCTTGAGTCCACCGGAGGAAGGATAAGCCAATCACAAAGAACCCCGGGGTTGCCAAATGTCAACTGAGGGAGCCAAAGGACTTCTAAATGCCAAGGGTTTAAATCTTCATTTCCTTCATTTGTGACCTTGGCTATTTGTTTCTTTCCTTGAAGAAAAGAGCAGGCTTTTTCACAGTGGAAAGCTGATCCCTGTTATACAGCTATTACTGCTGGCAAAAGAACAAAACTGAACAGGAATGCTTTCTCCAAGTGTAATTTGTAAACAAAACGGTGAAAGATGTGAAATGTTCACATGTCCGCTGCTCATGGCAGACTATGAAGTGGCAGGAAAGGTTTGATCTCATCTCTGCAGCCACAACAGAGTCTGGGAGAAAGTCGCTAATTTCTATTGATTTAGCTGTTCTGATGTCACAGAAGCACTGAGCAACCAAGCTCTAATAGCCATAAATAAGACAGAACTGGAAGTTCAGGATTAATGAGAAACATGAAAATAATTCAAGTCAATGCATGGTCCATGGGCTGCAGATGACTCTTCAAACTGTTGCTTTTTTTTTTTTTTTGACAAACCCCCCAGAACTTGCATTGATAAATTGTAGTGGCAAATCACTGAGAAAAGGAAGCTCAACTCCCTGTCATTTGCAGAAAATAAATAAATAAAAAATAAAAATAAAAGGGACTGCAAAACTCTTTTAGATTGAAAGCATCAATATATTTCACCTTTCCTTATAAAAACCCTGAACTCCTAACTTCCCCTTGAATTTTAGACTTGTTCATTTATAAATAAACAGTCCTCTAATATTAACACTGCAGTGATGCCAAAGTCATGTATCATGTGGCGACATCAGGGGAAGAGAAATGACTGATAGGAGACATCCCAACACTTATTCTTATTTGTTGCAAAGGGAGGGCATTTATTTAGAGCAATTCCAAATAGCCCACCAAGAAGAGAATTAAGGAAGTTTAGAATCCTTCTTTTCACAAAACAGTCCTATTAGATTTTATTTTATATTGGCTATCCAATTTTGGGGTTCTGAGATCAGGAAAAGCCAACTTTTAAGACTAATAAGTGAGCAGGGAAATGACATACATTTCCTGTCCAAGATCTGATTCTTCACTTTGAGCTAAGAATGTTGCTAATCATAAATGAAATTGCTTAATACAGGTAGTCCTCGACTTACGACCACAACTGAGTCCAAAATTAGTGTTGTTAAGTGAGATATTTGTTAAGTGAGTTTTGCCCCATTTTACAACATTTCTTGCCATAGCTGTTAAGTGAATCACTGCAGTTGATAAGTTAGTAACTCAGTTGATAAGTGAATCTGGCTTTCCCATTGACTTTGTTTGTGAGAAGGTTGCAAAAGGTGGTCACATGACTTTGAGACACAGCAACAGTCATAAATATGTACCAGCTGCCAAGTATCCGAATTTTGATCACATGATCATGGGGATGCTGCAAAGGTTGTAACTGTTAAAAACAGTCATAAGTCACATTTTTCAATGCCATTGTAACTTTGAACAGTCACTAAATGAACTGTTGCAAGTGGAGAACTACTTGTATAGTTCAGCAGGGATACCATATTTAAAATTCAAAGATCTAAATGATATTAACAAAATATAATATAGATAAATATAGCAAAGATGAGAATGAATATAGAATAATATCTCATGGACATGATAACTTTCCATACCTCAACCACAAAAGCTGAAATCCCAGCCTTGGGAATTGGAAAGAAATAAGTCAAATACTAAGGGGAACTTTTAGAAAAAAATTACATAGGTTTGAGGAGGGACCTTGGAGGTCATCGAGTCCAACCCCCTGCTCAGGCAGGAAACCCTATACCATTTCGGACAAATGGCTGTCCAGTCTCTTCTTAAAAACTTCCAGTGTTGGAGCATTCACCGCTTCTGGAGGCAGGTTGTTCCACTGGTTAATTGTTCTAACTGTCAGGAAGTTTCTCCTCAGTTCCAGGTTGCTTCTCTCCTTGACTAGTTTCCATCCATTACTTCTTGTCCTGCCCTCAGGCGCCTTGGAGAATAGCTTGACTCCCTCTTCTTTGTGGCAACCCCTGAGATATTGGAATACTGCTATCATGTCACCCCTAGTCCTTCTCTTCATTAAACTAGACATACCCAATTCCAGCAAACGTTCCTGATATGCTTTAGCCTCCAGTCCCCTAATCATCTTTGTTGCCCTTCTCTGCACTCTTTCTAGAGTCTCAACATCTTTTTTACATCGTGGTGACCAAAACTGGATGCAGTATTCCAGGTGTGGCCTTACCAAGGCATTGTAAAGTGGTATTAATACTTCACGTGATCTTGATTCTATCCCTCTGTTAATGCAGCCTAGCACTGTGTTGGCTTTTTTGGCAGCTGCAGCACACTGCTGGCTCATATTTAAGTGATTGTCCACTAGGACTCTGAGATCCCTCTCACAGTTACTACTATTGAGCAAGGTACCCCCTATACTATACCTGTACATTTGGTTTTTCTTGCCTAAATGTAGAACCTTACTTTTTTCACCATTGAATTTCATTTTGTCCATCTTGAATACATAGCGGAAACAGGAAGCTTCACAAGGTTGATACTGTATGGAACGAAACTGTGACTGAATCTGAATGTTCTGCTTCAGATACCACAAAGCCTCCTCCCAGAAGGTAACAAGAAAAAAAGGTCACGAAGAGGATGACAATACTGTGGACCCTGCTCAAGCTATGCTTATATGCTATAAGATAGCAATTCAAAATAGCCCTATTTTATTTTGTTTGGTGCAAGAAAGTGATCCTGTGGGCTTTCAAGATTTTGTCATTCTACTACAAAACCAATAAAAAGCATTTCTAAAATCCATGCCATGCCTGTTTCTTGACCTTGCCTATCTCAATGGGCTGACAGGTCATTATACATTGCTTAATCTCTATGTTGTCATTTCTTGGTGATCACATAAAGTTGATGTGATGCTTTAGCAATACAATTGTTTTCATGCCATTATTATTAATGGTTGTATATTTCCTTTAAGGCATTTTATTGAATGACAGTTTTTTTCATTTAAGAATCACAATTACCTGAGAAAGGGGCAAAACATTTGTCATTCTACAATCATTAAAATTTCATAGGGGGAGGAGGGTATGGATTGCTGACCCACCTTATCAAAGATGATACATTTCAACTCTAAACTAAAATGGGTTCAAAATGGTTGAGGCCCTGATTCTCTTTATGTAAGAGTTAATGATGGAATAGATCTGACTACTCTTTTTCAATGTCTCCACTCCCTTTTTTTGTATTTCTGAAGCAATGATTTCTAGAGGTCTCTTTCTTCAATTTTCCCTATTTACTCCCTCCCTTTGAGCATCTCTCAAAGTTAACTCATAAAAACTCTTCACCCTCTCTTTTAGCATCTCCATCCCTTGGGTGCTGCAAGTACATCAGCAGATTAACAGAAGCATTGCCTTTCTCACCTTACCCTCAATTTGTACATCTTTAAGAGTAGCCAGACATGAGTGCGAACATGACCCCATGTTAGAGAACAAGTCTTTTGCAGCTACCCAGGATGATACCAAATAGAGAAAATATGCGGTATGACATTAAAAAAAGAGCAGAGCTTGAATTGTATTTCCATATTGTTGCAGGATGGGTTGTAAGACCTCTGACCCAAAACTAGTTGATTGCCATTAAAGCACTAATAAGTTTAGTCCATCACCTATCTTCTACCAAAATGCCTTGAACCAGCTTGATTTTTTTGATAAGCAAATTAAATATGTAGACATACAACTATAGAAGTAGAAATTCACTGTAATGACTTATGCATAAGGAACTACTTAGAGCTATTGAAACAGGTCCCATCTCTTTCCACATCACTTCTTTGTGAAAACGGCATTTTAAATATGCATCGTGGTTGGAGATTCCATTCCCTACCTGAAAATATATAACTTGATTTTATTGTACTGTTTAAAGTTGTAAACTTGTTCAAGCTGGATTTAGAAATGCTAAAGGTATAAAAGGTATAAAAAGAGGCTGTTTGCTAGGGATTCAGAAATAAATTCTAATTTTGATTGATTTCTCCATCTTCTCAAACTCAAAGACATTTCAGGTATAGTGCATAATGACTCTAAATCAGGGGTCCCCAACTCCCGGTCCATAGACCAGTACTGGGCTGCGGCATGCCAGCAACTGGTTGGCACAAACAAGCAAAGCCCCATCCATGAGATGGTCCATGGAAAGACCTCTCTCCACGGAACTGGCCCCTGGTGCCCAAAAGATTGGGAACCTCTGCTCTAAATGATAATATTGAATCATATTCAAACTAATTTAAATAAATAACTTCAGCCCATGAAAAGATAATGGAAAAATTATGGGGTGGGTAAAGGAAATATTGAGAGGTAAGATAAAAAGGAGATTATATAAGAAGAACTGTTGATACTTCTCCATTTTTCTTTTCCCACCTCTTTCCCACTCAATTTCTCTTACTTTTCTCTCCGGTGGTGGGATTCAGATATGTGAACAACCGGTTCTCTGTGTGGATGCCACTTCTGGAAGTCCATTCTGGGCCTGGGCAACAAAAAATTAGCTACCGGTTCTGCCGAACTGGTGCGAACTGGCTGAATCCCACCCGTTCTCTCCCTTTCTCTTTTGTTTTTGGGGACTCCTTTCTATGTATCAATTTTATATAAAATCTTTTAATTTTGCTGTGTATCTACTTTCAACTTCTTTGAGGGTAACTTCCAAAAACCCATCCCTTTGGTTAGAGGTTTAACTAGGATGTCAACCAAACCAATCAGGAGGCAAAACAATTTTATCTGTATACTACGAAAATCCTTATTACCATGAACATTACCTGAATAAAACAGAAAACAGTGCATTATACAGCAACAATTTTATTTTTTTAACATATTTTTAACTTAAAGAATGAGTCCAAAACCCAGGACTTATGACTCCCAAAGATATGAAATTTGGGAAAGTTGTGGTTGATTGTTTGTTCTGGTCATATGATCTTTATTTTCAATGTTCTATGACAGTTTCCCAACCAGTCTTGCAAAGCCTTGCTCCCTCCCCCATCCAGCAGCAGCCATTTATCTATCTGCTTGAAAAAGGAAGAGATTCCCCACCCATCCTTCCCAGCCATTGCTATTCCTCATACATTCCCCTGAGCACTGCCGCTCCTCAGCATTCCTTCCCAGACCTGGGCCATCCCCACACTCCTTTCTTGATCCATACAGCATGTCTTGCACACCCTTCCCTGACCTGTGTTGCCCTTTGCATTCTTTTCTGACCCATGCAACACCTACCAATTTGAGGCTCTCCTGTGTGCATTTCCCAGTCCATGTGGCACATCTTGGGCATCTTCATACACTCTTACTGACACCACTCACCAGTGTACTATTCCTGGCCTGCACCTCTTGCTTACTCAAAAAAAACCTCAGGCACCCTTCCCAACCAATGCTATCCCTGACTGGTGCAACACTTTTCACATATCCCTGCAACCCCCATGCATTCTTTTTGTCCTGGACCATATCCCTGTAGGTCCTAGTTAACCCACATAGCACTTCTAATATACTGTACCTTCATGACCCCACACACTCTTAACCTGTGCCGCCTTCCCATGCACACTACCTGATCCACAAAGTACCTCTTGTGCACCCCTCCTGATATTTTGATGGGGTGTAAAGCCCTGACTCTTTGCCTAAGTCTTTGGAAAGCATGATTAAAGCTCCCTTTTCTTCATTTTCTTTATTCCTAACAGGGTTTGCCATCTCTGCCAGGTTCCCATTTCTTTACCAATTCAAAATATATTCTGTCCTGAATTTGTCATGTTTGTCTCTAGCTTTCCTAGCTTAAACCTCTAATATTATACTGTTTGTTTTTTTCTATTTTGATTTGACGCTTTCCAAATGTACTTGTTCTTTTTCTTTTCCTTTTTTCTCTCTACTGAGCTTGTCTTAACTCTTTTTACAATAAGGTTCTCATTCCCTCTAGTTTTATGACCACTAGCCCCAATTGCCATCAGTTGAGTCCTGCAGTATGGAAACTGCATTTAAAAAGATGGCTGCACCTTCTTCACAATCCCCGTTCCCTACTTGTGGCCAAGTCTAACCTGTCATTTGCCCTTGCCAGTTCGATGGGACTTCCAATTATCCTTGCTTCTTAACAGGGAGGCCATTGGTTCAGCCCTTGGAGATACTTTTTTGGGTATACATGTTCCACATTGCTGACTTCAAAGTTCTGCAGGAATTGTCTCAGCATTTGGTTATTTCCCATTTCATTTGCTGCTGAGTCCCTCTTTTTCCAACTGTTCCATCTCTGTTGTGCAACTGTGGTGATTTATGATTTAGGAGTGGGGAGAGGAACTTTAGTTTGATCCACTGTTCAAGCCCACTCTCTCCTAACTTCCATCAGACCTTACTCTGATCTTTTTTCCTACCATTCTTTACTCTACTGCTTATGTCATCACTGCTCCAGTTCTAGTCTTCTTTCATTGACCCCATTTCTTTAATTCTTTCATTCTACTGGAAACATTCATTTTTGCAATTCATTAGAACAGCTCTCTCCTTCTGGGATGGTCAATCCCTCTTTTAAAAGGCCAACTTCCTTTCCTGGCTGGGAGGAGTTCTAACAAGATACAGCTGGAAGAAATGAAGCTGGTGTTCTTGTTTCCTATAGCTGTCTTTCCACACCTTCTTTTAGCCTTAAAAAGATATAAGACACAAGAAAAGGATAGAGAATCAAGAAGATGGAAGGGGCTATGGTCATCATCATCAGTTAAATGGACCTTCTAGTCTTCAAGGAGGAGACCCTATACCATTTCAAACAAATAGATATCCAGTCTCTTCTTAAAAGCCTCCAGTGATGGAGCACCCTTAACCCCTGAAGGCAAACCATTTCAGTGGCTCACTGTCAGGATTAGTTTCTATCCATTATTTCTTGTTTTACCTTCTGGTGCTTTGGAAAATAGGTTTATCCCCCTTTTTTGTGGCAGCCCCTCAAATATTGGAACACTGCTATCATGTCACCCCTAGTTCTTTTCACTAGACTAAACATTCCCAATTCCTGCAACAGTTCTTCATATGTTTTAGCTTCTAGCACCCTAATCATCTTAATTGTTCTTCTTTGTACTTTTTCCAAAGTCTCAACATATTTTTTATAACATGGTGACCAAAACTGGATGCAATATTCCAAGTATGGTCTTACCAAGGCATTATAAAGCGATGCTAACACTTCATATGATCTTGATTCTATCTCTCTGTTGATGCATCTTAGGATTGCATTGGCTTTTTTGGCAGCTGCAGCACACTGCTGGCTCATATTTAAGTGATTGTCCACTAGAACTCCAAGATACCTCTCGCAGTTACTGCTATTGAATCATGTATTGAGCTATTGCAGTCAGATTTGTATTTTTAGTTACATCTGGTGGTGGTACCTAGCCAAACTTGGTACTTTCTTAGGCTGACCTTAAAAAAACTAAAAAGGATCAGATCCTATTTGTAATGGGATGGGGAACATCAGGAATTCCAGGATTATGGACATAATTGGAACATTTAAAAAAAAAAGTATTGGGAGAATGCAATCACAAATTACACATGTACTTTTGCCAAGAAAACAACATGTTTGCATGTATAAAACTACCCAGGATTGAACTTGTCTCAAGGAAGAATTTATTCATAACATATTTAAATAATAAAATATATCATGTCAAATTCATACAGCAGAAGAATAAATCCAAGCCTGTTATAAAATAAAGTGAGTTTTAGTTATGACAGTGACATTTGTAAAATAACACAAAATCTTTTAAGAGGAATTAACAGTCTGGTAGACCAGAAATACCTTTGGAGAGTAATCCAAAATTCAAACCCACATCACATGCAGACAGAATCTGGTGACTAAATCATGGCTTCCCTGGCAACAGGAATGTGTTCCATCAGCAACTTTTACACCAACGAGTATTTAATGGTGTAAAGATGGCTCCAAAGGAGTCTCAGTTTAGGATGAGGGTGAAGGTATTTGCAAAATATGCTTTATCTATTTCACACAACTTTATATATGATAAAATAATAATTGGAGCATAGGCATATTGTGAATCAAGTTTTCTTCTAAATAGGAAACCCCAAGAAGTGATTCAGATGTGCACCACAATGTTTTTAATGGAGACCAGAAAGATGTATTATTTCTTTAGCCATAAAGCTTCACCAAAAGTATTATTTTATCTTGATGTAAGTTGTAATTAAAACTTAATTAGATACAACAGTAAATAATAAAGTATATAACCCAATACCACATTTAACAATAAAATATTACTTTTAGGATGGTACAAAGAAGCTATCCTCTATAATCCTAGGTTCTTGATTGAATAAATAAATAAATGTCAATTTTCTGAAGTATAGACTAATTTTATACAGACTTCATACAATCTTGAATATTATTATCACTTGTATCTTGAATACAAAGACTACCAGATAGCAATAGTGGTGAATATCTGTAGCTCAGGTGTAGGATGAGGATAAGATCAACCTAAGGAGACTAGACAACAGAGAACTAGAAATCCGCATCCGTGTCCATGCACACGGATCAGATCCTCAGCTTCACAAGAAACCACCCCACCGCATACAGAAGAAGCTGTGTCCAGACCTTCTTCAGAAGGGCCAGGACACACTGCAGCACCACGACACTAAGAAAGGTGGAAGAGAAACAGTTCTTTGATGTCTTTCACCATAACAACTAACCAAAAAACTTTGTATTCTGACACAAAGCACCCAAACCATAACACACCACACAGACAACCACCACGCAAAAACTAACTCTACCATACACAAAAAGGATATCAGAAATGACAGCCAGAATTCTACAATCTCTAGGAATAGTAGTAGCCCACAAACCCACAGCCACATCTGCCAGGAATTATCCAGAAACAAGACAAGATACAGAAGGATGAAAGAAATAATGTTATCTACAAAATCAACTGTAACGATTGCAACCAGTTCTACATGGGACAAACATCATGTCAATTAAAAACCAGGATCCATGAACACTGGCTGTTCCACAATCCCAAATCCTTAATCTTTACCCACACCAACACCAAACAGCACCAGTTCAATTGGAGCAACAGAAAAATAATTGGCCACACTACCACCTGCCATACTTGTGAGTTCATTGAAGCCTGGCACTCCAGAAGCAATTCTATCAACAGACACATTAACTACAACCAGCTTACAAACCCCTCAGAATCCAAATCAACTGCACAGCTAGCCAGAGACAACACTAACCCTCAACCAACCCACACAAGCCCCCCCAACCAGCACTTCACCTACCAATGACCCTCATCTGATGTAACCTCCCCATCACAAAACCCATCACAAGATTCCCACTGATGACTCATACCTGGCTCATCACAACTCCCATTACAAGACCTTCACTTGACACATGCACACCTGACCCATCACAAGACCTACTGACCACACAAAGCACTTATAAACAGAACACTGACACTAACATCCCACAAACATCTGGAAACCAACTCACAAGCTCGGAGAATGAACCTTCATCCTTACACTATCAAACAGATCAGTCTTTGTCAACCTTGGCAACTTTAAGATGTGTGGGTATCAACTTCCTAAATTCTGCAGCTGCCATGACTGACTGGAGTTGAAATCTGCAAATCTTAAAATTGCTAAGATTGAGAAACGCTAAAATAGATAATATGGGAGATCTAACTGGTTAATTTAACCACAATAACAAAGTGAGTATATTTCTACATTTGTCAAATATAGAAAGATATGCCTCAGTCCCTTGTTTCTGTTTTTAATTATTACATATGGGAGCGCTTGATGTTTGGGAAAGGAAATATTTCAGTAAGGACACATACATCTCTGAATTGCTCTCTAAATTCATCATCAATGTTTGTCTGAGATAAATAAGACTGAGAAGAACCAAATCTTTAGAGTGGAGCTGAAAACTCTGTTGACTAAGAATAATTTCTTTCACAGATATAAACCAGGTCTTATATTCAATTTTACTTGATAGCCAAAGATTTGTTGATATGTTAGTCCAAACAATAAGTTACAATTTTCACTCAAAAACAGATAGAGTTTTTGTCATGAATCACAAGATATGGTTCTGAAGATGGTTTTCTTAATGAAGAATTTGTAACTCCAATATTCCAGTCCCATTTCTTTATGCTGTTGTAATTTGATCTTTAATAGCTTGAGAATTAAATATAATTATCCTCACTGATGATCCATAATCAAAGGACTAATATCTCATTTATTAATTATTTTCTGCCCATCTTTTGACATCTTCATTTTTGATTTATCAGATTTAATTATCAATCAATGAACGTATGACTCCTGAGTTTCCTGAGACCTATCTAGGCACAAAAAATAAAACCATAGAATATTTATAGAGGAAAAAGAAAATATTTTCTTTTGAATAGAGGGAGCAAAGAAACTCAGAACACTTAGTTTCTGAATTAAAGCATTATTTTTTTTTAAAAAAGAGCCAATGTGTAAATTTGTTTCAACTCTGTTTTTTTAAAAAAGAAAGAAAGAAAGAAAGAAAGAAAAAGAAAGAAAGAAAGCGAGAGAGAAAGAAAGAAAAGGTAAAAACTAAGAGTCACTTGAAATTGTATACTTGGGGATCAATGTAAGGACAAGTACACTTTTTTCCAAAAGAAGATTCCTATCAATTGTATTGACTGCTTCCCTAGAAACAATGAAGGAAACAAACAATGTGCCCGTTGTGGCATATGGAGATTTATGAAACAAATGCTTTAGAATACAACCGTTATCAATAATAGATAACTACAACCAAGAAACTGTTATTAGTCTGTACCCACTCTCCAATCATTCCTTCCAATCCCCCAAAATTTTGTAAAGAAATTATGTTAAGGGTTTAGTGAATTTCACAATGACTCTCTGAAAAATGAGAAGACCAGGAACAGACACAGTGTTGGCGGAACAGAAGCCAGTAAAAGAACAATGAGCTGTAAAATGGGCCAGGTCAAACTGGGGGTTGCAAAGAAAAAGAAAAAAATCCTGAAAATCCTTGCTCTTGCTCCTGTGATCCAGACTACAACATACACAACACACACTATGTTTCCCAGTGCCTGTTATGCACACAAGCAATGAGACACTATTTGAGGGGAGAAGAGAAAAGCCTAGACAGCAGCTGCAATATAATGCTTCATTAACCAGAAGAAAATATTAAGCTGGTAAAGGGATTAGAAAGAATATGATAAATGTCATGCTTTGCATGCTTTTGCCATCTTGTTCAATTAGAAATAATTATGCATCTTAGCCATATTATTTATCAAACCACTGGTCTATAATTAATAGGCAATGACCTATATATAACCTATACATTTTAAAAAGATAAATATAATTGTACTTAAATTCCACTCAAAGGGTATATGAGCAGCTGAATATATATAGTTAAGGATTTTACAGAAAACTGACACCCAATTCATGTTTTACATATTTCATGATATAATGTATCTTCCACAGAGCCTTACCTGTGTGTAAAATTATAAGAATACCCACTATCTCATTATCTGTAATAGGAGGCTGGGTGGGTGAAGCACAAAAAGATGCATCTATCACCTGAGCTAATTTTTTATGTATTAAAGATAAAATTAAAATCACATATCCATTATTTCTAAGAAATGTTGGTTATACTCTAGTGCTGCTAAAGTGAGCTCTCCTACATTCCAAAAGCCAAGTTTATTTTTAAATTCAGCTACTGAAGCTAACTTTATTCATAAGTGATCTGAAATTCTCTTTTTTATCTTGTATTAACAATTTATACTCCTTCTTGTATATTATAAATAATTCTGGAGTTATTTCTGTGAAGTTCCCCTACCTCTTGGACAGCATTGGACCATGCTCCACTCCTGATCTTCAAACTCCTGATCTTCAAGTATGGATAGCACAGAGGATTTAATATCTGAAGTTTTTATCCTTCTTTTCAAGAGATGCAAGCTATGAATTAAAAGATCCTTTCAGAGAGTTTCAGCCCTAGTGAAAGCCAAACACAAAGGCCAAATAATAATTTAGTTACTGACTTATCACTCTAAAATTCTTTTACAATGGCTAAGCCTTGTTTCCTTCAAAAAAAACAAAATGAATGGCTACAGAGAATTGAACCAAATTTATTGGGTTTGTGGTACTACACTGTAGTAATCTGCCATTTTACTGAAGCCAGAGTATTTGCTGTTGTAGCTCCTGGTTGTGTAAAAACCCAAGCTGTTATTCATAAGAATTATGAGATGATATAGATTTAATATCATATAAAGAAAGGAATATACATCTTTCTATACCATCAGATATATCAGTCACTGATAGTGACTGAAAGAAAATTTTAAAAATTCAGGTAGTAATGTTGATTGACACTAGTAAAGATATATCTATAAATGATTAAATGACAATTTCTTGTATAGCATCAGAGTTTATTTTAATAACTATTGATGGCCTGTCAGTAACGTCAGAAAGCAGAATAACTACTCACCTACTTCAAGGAGAAACAGTGCTGCTGATAACCATGACTGTCATTTTAAGAGCTTGTTTCATCTTTCCTCTGCTAGCAAATCTGCAGTAGTTGATCCACTTAAATAAGACTATGTTTATTTGGTAGCCCATAATATGGGGTGAAAAGACCATGATTTGTGGGATAAAAAAAAAAGAAAATCAATCAAGATCAGCTACAAAGGGGAAACTGCTAAACCATCACATACTGCACTTCCAAAGTGCCATAAGTAGTTACATGTTTTAGCACTCAATCTTGGCCTGTCCTTGAAAAGATAAACAGGGTCAGACTGGGTTACTAGGATCAGAGACATCAAGAAAGCTCTAGGACAGGGGTGTCAAACTGCTGGCCTGCGGGCCTGATGCATCATAGTGAAACCGCACCCACCCCATTGCCGGCAATGGCAAAAAAGTCACGATATGTCGTGACACGTCACGTGATGTTGTGAGTTTGACACCACTGCTCTAGGATCATCAGCTAGACCTGTAAGTTAAAAAGAGCAGCAATAGAAGGAGGGTGAAAGTGATGACAAATCACTTTCCCATTTGTTGCCAAAAATAATAAAAAATAAAAAATCATAGATGTGTCACCAATAATCAAACTCACCTCAAAAAGGCTTTTATATGTATTTTTAGTAGCATTCTAGAAATAGTTGGAAAAGAGAGCTATCTGCTGCTTCAGCTACTGCTGACAAGCTCATAAATGTTTCTAAAGTTTTCAGTATCCCACCCCATTTCTGCCACTTGTGGGAAAAAAATTAAAAAGATTTAGTAGAATGTTAACTCAGTTCTCAAGTGAACACAAGAATGATTCAGCCTCCAAAGTCTGAACTAACTGAATATACACATTTAACTCAGCTTGCTGTTTTCATAGTGTAATCACTTAATCCAGGGCAGTGATAACCAGGAAAATCAAACCATCTTTATTGACATTCAAATACTACAAAGGAGCTGGGAGACTGTAATTTTCTGTCACTTTTCCTTACTTCTTGGCAGAAGTGTTTAAAAAATAAGGTTGCCTTAGTTAGGTAGCCACCTCCCTGACTGGAATTGGGAAAGGTTTTCCTACTTCATTCTTATCTACTTTCCTTTGTCTTAGGGATGGAAAAGTATGTATTTCATTTATTAAATGAAACTCTTAGAGCAAGTCTATTTTCATTCTAGGACTTCATCTCTATGCCTGCAACAAGAGAGAGCTAATCTTTTGATCTTCTTCAGATAACACTAAACTCAGAGCAGTTTGAGGCTAAAATTAACATTTTAAAACCATTGTGACTGTATTGGGTCCATACAGCCAACTCTCAACTTGACACCTGATTGAAAGAAGACAATTCTACCAATAGTGACTTATTTAGAAATGCAATAGGCAACTTACTATGTGTATACATCTGCAACTTTATTTGAGGAATGGTTGAATGATCCATTTATACCAGTGCTTTATGGCATTATGGTAGAATGCCTCATAAATTAATTTTATTTAATTAATTGGAGGGAGGAAAGGGCCACAATAATTAATTATATGAGTCATTGAATGGTAGGTCATCTCCTTAATGAATGAATTCATTGGGCTCTTGTGACTTTAATTGTTTAATTTATTTCTCAGAGTACACCAGTGTGTCTTTTGTGACACAGTAGAGTGTCCTTCAAATACACTTAGAAAATGACTATTTGAGACTTTCCATTTGCCTTCTATAACTTTTTTTTAGTCTTTTGATAAATGCATTTCATTTATTAGAAGCTGTACATGTCATGCATTGCTTTTCCTGTTGACAAAATTTCCAATTTATTATGCCAAAACATCTCCTGTATCTTTTCTGTCATTTTAATGAAAGTTGATTCTGTTCTTCTTCCATTTATTTGGTTAAAAGGAAAAGGGCTAAGGGATCTGTATGAATATTCTCTTCTGAGGAAAAAGTGGTGAACTATACTGTAGATGGCTCCATGAAAAGCAGAGCTGATGGCCACAGCAGAATGGAGAGCTGGTGAGTAGACCAGTTCTTTGTAATTCCTCTTGGTACAAGGACAATACTTGAAATGAACCATCTGTGGTCCAGATAGCTGCTTCTCATGAAGACAACATAAGACATTGAACTCTGGTGGACTTACCGTTCTGGGAGATGAGGGACTATCCATCCATCTGAACTGTGGTCGGTGCTCTTGAAAGGACATTAAGTTTTCATATCCCTTCTTTAAAATTGCTTGTTAACTGCTTTTCAGTATTAGAAACCTTTGGATGTACATGTTTTACAGCACCCAGTGAATTTCTTCAACTCTAATAAAAGAAGTTTTAAATAGAAGTTTATTTTGGAATAAACAGCAAAAGATTGATTTTAAAAAAATGATTTTAGAACATTATAGATGAACCAAGGATCCAAAAAAGGATGCTAGAATTAATTATAAAGAATCCTTTCTGTGGAAAAATGCTTTTATTTTGAATTTCTTTTAAGAAAAAAGAAAGATTATAATAAAAGGAGAAGAACACTCCTCAGTTCAACTCATAAAGACAGCACGAAGCAAAATATTTTATTTAACATTGAACATTTTGAAAAAGAAATTTGAATAATGGACCCAGAAGCTAATTTTTGGAAAGTCTGCCTTTCTTTTAAACTATGTTTTAAAGAAGTCACAGAAGAGGAGCAAGTTTTACCTGATATGATTGAGACTGATTTCAAAGTGGATTTAAAAATGATACGCTACAAGAATATCATAAAAAATATGTTACGAAAGAAACCAGCTAATGGCATAGTAATTAAAAGGGATATAAAAATAACAAACAGAGTGAATGGGATAATTTTTTTCTGTTAGATTTACAAAAGAGACTTGTTAAAGCTTTGATGAATAAATTGATGTCTGAGGTCTGTGTGCACACACAAGTAACATACGTTCTAACAAAGCAGTTTGAAAACAACCCATTGTGCTTAGGTTTGTTTGGAAGAATGTTCGCCATCAATACTCTGACACTGCATATAAAATCTTATATATTTTGCAATATGATCATCCTTTTTTTAATTCTTCTTTATGTTACCATTTTTAGATCTTCCCCTGCTGGTTGAGTGCTGCTATCAGTGTGACAGAGAGAAAGCTGTATCTCTTCCTATCAGTGATTACAGGCAAATTCATTTGTGCACACCAACCTGGAATGGCTCTGCTGGTTGCTGTAATTATTGCCTTATTCTCAATAACAATATAGCTTTAAAAAGAAGTTTTTCTCTTGACTGGATGCTTTGATTTCATCTAATAAATGAAGCAAAAACTTAGCTTCCATTGCATTCTAAACACAGTTTCTGGAAATGTCACTTGACATGAGTTATACATAAATAAAAGAAAGGAAGTGTTTTTTCTTTAGAAATGCATATATTCTGCTCAACTAACCACATTAAAAAAATCCAAACACAGAGAATTGTTAGTTATCTGAATTTGGTCATTGGTTACCCATGGGTTTTGTGCAGCATGCATTCATGAGTCAATGAAGTGCAGAAATAGCATGGCCATGAAAAACTGACAGATACAGCTGGAATAACAATGCCTCTTTGATTTAATGCCAGTTCAATAACTGAAACAAAAGCTATAAGATTTTTAATAACTTGATCCCTGGCCAGCATTGCTGAAAAGACACTAAAGAGAAAGAGATATATATCCCTATTTGATGGAATACAGTAGTTCAGATGAATCCTGTCTTTATTTTCTAACTGTGGAGTGGAAAAAAGAACAAAAGAATCAGAGCTAAAAAAAAGAGAGAGAGAGAGAGAGAAATTACACGACAATATTCCACATAGTAAGTATTGCCATCCAGAAAAGTTGTTTTATAGTTACATTGATTCTTCTCACACAAAGTACATACTGAGTAATTTAACAAAAAGAAATGGAAATTCAAGATCAGAGTATTCGAGCCTCCATAGGTTAAGCCTTTAGGATTATTGACTAAAATGGCTGACATGGATAGTACTGCTCAATCAATGCAAAAAAAAAAAACATTTTTCAATATTAATACCTAACTGGTCTGAGAGAGAGAAAAATGTTATTGGATTTCACTGACTATATCTTAGATGGTATTACCGTAGAGCAGGGCTTTTCAACCTTTTCACTGATTGTACCACTTTTAGGATATGGCAATATTTGAGTACCACCTAGCAAGGTGTAAAAAACTTGATGGCCAAAAACAAACAAACTCTGTTCAAAGTTGCAATTGCACTGAAATGACTTATGACCATTTTTCACACTTATGACCATTGCAGCATGCCCAGGGTCATGTGATTTATATTTGGATGCTTGGCAACTGATTCATATTTATGATGATCACAGTGTCCCAGAGGCATGTGATCCCCTTTTGCAACCTTTTGACAAGCAAAGTCAATGGCAGGGCTGCTGGTCGCCAAGTGCTAAGGCAGGACTTCCCTCCCTCCTTCCCTGCCTCCCTCTTTCTCATGCCCACCTCCTTCTGAAGGAAGAATTTGAAAAAAAAACCCATATTTTC
Organism: Azemiops feae; assembly: GCA_023970755.1. Lineage (NCBI taxonomy): Eukaryota > Metazoa > Chordata > Lepidosauria > Squamata > Viperidae > Azemiops > Azemiops feae. The sequence goes on from JALGBA010003850.1 coordinate 3,331,227, forward strand.
TCTCTTCCATATATTCATCAAACAAGGAAAAGCCTCCAGAGACAGAAAAGACAAACTGCTGAGTGAACTAGCTTAAAAAGGCACATTCCCCTTTAAGAATTAGCTACTGGCTAGAAAGGAAAGTTACTTAAGGAAGAAAAAAAATGTAGTAAGTATTGGCTGCCGGCTAAGGCAGCCTCCCCAAATGGCTCCATTCATAAGTAAAGGAATGCTACAGGCAAAATCCATTCAGGAGAAAAATACTTCAAAATCCCTTGCAGCAAAACTTACAGCTAACAATAGCAGAGCAATAGAAGCTAACATGAGACATCAGCCAAAAAGAAATTGCCAAACACTCCTTAAGAACCCAAGGCCCACATTGCACAAATCCCAGAACTTCAAAGTCACAAAAGCACATAAGAATCCTTCCACTCTCCATCTCCCTCCGTGCCTCACCTCCAGCCATTGCTGCCTTTTTTCATTCCTCTTGGAGGGTGACCCCTCCCCCGCTGCATTTCTTGCCTGTTTGCTGCTGCCAGCACAGGTGGCTGCCACAGCAGTTGTAGATCGGCTCATGGCCGGCCTGCTTGATCTCCTCTCCCCCCACCCTCCCCCTTCTTCTTCTTTCCCTTTGGTGCAGCTAGAGCTGACTCCACCTCCTCCCAAAGCTGCTTCTTTTTTTTCTCTCTCTCTCTCTCTCCCCCCAAACTGCCTCCTTTTATAGCCTCTCCTGTCTCCACCCCCCTCCTCCTCCTTTCTCATGGGGGAGGGTGAGCCAGAAGCCACTCTGCAGCTCCAGAGGACTCTCTCACAGTAAGTCCTTGCCTGCACTGGCTCTTTCCCTCCCCCATTACACTTGGCTAGGCAGGGCTGCGTACCACCTGCCACTTGTTAATCTACCACAAGTGGTACGCGTACCACCGGTTGGAAAGCCCTGACATAGAACAGCCCAGTGCACATATTCTAGGAGAGAGAGAAATTACCTGAGGATGGACTCCAGCAAGTGCCCCCAAAAATAAACCTTTGATCCCAATGATCAACTCAGATTGGATCCTGCAACATTATCCTGGGACACATATATTTACCTTTATTTGCAATACAGCTGTATTTATAACTGGGAGATTAAAGCTACAATTAATAATAGATTGTTTATGAACACCTCTATTAGACTTAAATTTATGGATCCTAAAGATGACAACATTTTTCTGAAAAGTATCCCTGAGATGGATAATGCTAGTTGTATTTATGAGGCTTTTTTCTCATTTGGAATAGACTACAAGGTACAATGCCTATATTTTTGTTACAGAAAATAATCAAAATTAAACCATTGTTCACAATGTTTGAAGGTAGATTTCAGACTTAAACCACATACTTGCAAGTGTTTGTTTCTTTGATTTATATTTTTCTATTGCTATAACCATCTTTTATGGTCTTTTGCTCAAATTAATAGGCAGAAAACAAGGCAATTGACCACCAAATAGAAAATAAATTCTGAATCCTGGAAATGGACTTTTTTCCCCAAAGAAATATGAGGGGAAATGATGAAAACATTTATTTGTTGCCTGGTGACCTGCACTTGACTTGATGGATTAGTTGTGCAAAGAAAATCCTAATATACAAGGAAAAATGAATTACATACTAACCTCCTGTTTCCCAGAGTAATACTTAACACTCTAAGTTCACTGTATGATGTCTGCACTTTTGAAAACTTGCACACCAGAGTTGTCATCACTCTAAAGAATGCTTTATAAAATTATAGAAGAGGGTGAAAAGAAATGTTAAGAGTTTCTATACTGATTTCAATTAAATATTTTAGAACCAAAAGTATACCTTTCCTTAATAGAAATAGTATTTGAACTGCTAGCTTAATTCACACAAACAAAAATCTATTTTGGAAATATCGTGTTTCCTTGAAAATAAGACCCACCCAGAAAATAAACCCCAACATGATTTTTTAGTGTGCACCTACCGTAATATAAGCAATACCCCCAAAATAAGCCCTAGTTAAGAGCCCGTCGACTCCATCCCATTGTCTGGTTGCTCGCTGCAACAATGGGGAAGAAGCCGCATGGCGTGCTGGTGCCGCTGCCACGAGGTGAGGTGAGGCAGATGGCAGGGGGCATGTGTAGCTGCCCCACATGCTCCATTACCCACATACCTCAGGGCCCCCATAGCCAGGCCAGTCCCCACTCGGTGACCTTCCTCCACCCCCTGACCTGGCTGCCTGCCCACCTCTTCCCTTTCATTCCCCTCCAGAGCTGGATTGCCATGCTACAGAGGATGGGTGGGGGAGGCTTAGTCCCCTTACCTGGTCCCCCTCCACTGTTTCAGAGACAGGGGGGAGTGACAGCAAAAGGCTTCCACCACCGCTGTGCCTGGGGCTTTCTTTGATTCCCTTTGCAGCTCTGCGCACACACCCATGGGAGAGTTATACCAGGCAGCTGGACTCATGGCAGCAGCTGTTGTACAGCGGCGGGGAAGGCCTTTCACCATCACACACTCTCCTGCCCTGTTGTGGCCACAGGCAACCAGACGGTAGGATGGAGTGGGCAAGTGACCGCAAAATAAGACATCCCCCCAAAATAAGCCCTAATGGGTCTTTTGATCCCCCCCAAAAAAAGATCCGATATTATTTTTTGGGAAACACGGTAGAATTCAACAGTAGCGCCACAATCCTATGCATGCTACAATAGAAATGTTACTAAACTCAGCTGAACTCACAATTATCATAAATGCAAAGGACAGTGAGATCTAGGAAAGTAATAGTGTATATTCCAATTCTGCAGCCACTTACATAATTATGGTTTTTAGGAGCAAGTGAGGGGGGGGGGGTCTTCATTTCTTCATTACTATACAGCCTATACCAAAATGTAACTTCCAGAGAAACTGAACTTTAATTTGCATAATCTCTAGTTTATACAGATAACATTCCTAACTATTTGGCTGAAGAAGAGCAGCTTGATACTTCTTCTGGGAAGTGAAGAAGTAGATATTTGACCTTTATGAATAGAAACACATATGGCAAATTACAGAAAGAGGAGGAACAATTTTTAAAATAGGTCTGACATTTTTTTAACCCCCCTGAACCAATATACCATCAGGGGGGGAAATATCATTGAAATGCACTAATATATGGTTCAAGAGCCCTTAAATAAAAGTTAACATTCAAAGTTGTCAGTTTTAAACTACTCAACAAGAAGAACAATAGCTATGACAATGCAGATCCCACTCAGGAAATCAGGGAAAATATTTCTAAAATATATTTTAGCTGTGCAAACATGCACATCGAGATGGAGGTTTATGTTTCACGCAAAAGCCGGATTTACCTAATCATATTTTTTTTCCTTTAGAGTTGCGGAACACATGAACCTTGGAGATAATTTTATTAAATGGGTAGAATAGAATAGAATATTCTTTATGGGTCAAGTGTGATTGGACACACAAGGAATTTGTCTCCGGTGCATAAGCTCTCAGTGTACATATAAACAACAAAATAAAATAATTATAAGATACCAATAATAGAAGATAATAGGAAAGATGAGAAGGATAATAGTAATACAGCCCTATTACTTGAGTAAATACACAGACATTAGACAGCACAGTGAGAATTAGGTGTTTAGCAGAGTGATTGCACAAGGGAAAAAATGTCTTTGTGTCTAGTTGTTTTGCCATGCAATGTTCTATAGCAGCATCCTGAGGGGATGAGTTGAAACTGTTTATGTCCAGGATGTGAGGAGGTCTGCAGCTGTGTTCTTAGCCTTCCTTCTGGACCATGCAGTACACAGGTCTTCTATGGAAGACAGGCTGGCTGCAATTGTTATTTTGCAATCCTAACTATCTGTTGAAATTTGAACCTTTCCTGTTTAGTTGTTGTACCCAAACCAGAGAGTTATAGAAGTACAAATGACAGAATCAATAATTCCTCTGTAGAACTAGATCAATATATACTTCTCAGAAAGCACAAATAAATAGAAACTAAAGAAATCTTGTGATATTCAAAAAGGGCAAGACAAGGATATCCAGGGTCTTCACTTTTGTTCATTTCAGTACTTTTCAGGCATAAGTCTGAAAGCAAGTCAAATTATTGGTAGTTACTTAGTACAGTAATTACTCCCACTGAATTGATATGTTATGTCCCAGTGGCCACTCATGTGTTTTATATATTGTAAAATTTGGAGGTCTGTTGCAGCAAATGCAATAGACACTCGAGGCATCTTAAAATATAACAGAGACAATAGTCAGAAGATCCTACTGCACAGAGAATATAATTTTTAAAATATTGGTAAGGAAATGAGGGAGGGAAGGTGTTTTTTTAGTTTTAAACTTCTATGATAAAGGTAAATATGGGATCTGATTTCACCAATGATAAAGCTTAGTTCAATGGATTTAAAGAGATAAATATGTTTAGATGAAAAACCTGGGTATGTTCCTTCTCTTTGCAGAAAAGTCCCGAGGGCAGATATTGTAAATATTATAGAACAATGTCAGACAGAGGAAGATCAAGATGTATTGTCTTTCATTGCAGAATACCGAATGCACCTTACTCTTAAATAGATTGCAACTAAATGTGAGAGGAGAGAAAAAAAGAACAATGGAACCAATTAACTGAAGAGATAGTGAGGTATCCTTTGCTGAAGGCATTGAACTGCTGTGTAGGCTGTCATTCATCAAGGGCTTTATTCTGGTTTCTGTACAGAAGAGTGGATTCAACTTGATAGCCTAAATAGCCCTCTCCTCTTTTGTGACATCATAATTCAGTTGATAAATGTGATTATATTGTACATTTGGAAAATAAAGTCTAGGCATGTGATATCTATTCATGTACAATTAAAATGACTCCAGGAGGGGGAGTGAGCATCCACTGAGTAGCTGTATACTCTTACAATGGGTATCTTATGAAGTGCATTTAACACATATCATACTGTAATGGATCAGTACCAAATGATCATAGAATGCCCAGCACTTCCCTACTCAAAGTTTAATCAGTAACTGCTGATTAAAGAGGCCACACTGTGGATTACATTATTCACTACTGACACATTTTCATGTTGGGAAAAAAAACAATTTTAACACTTCTATGGAAAGCTCTAACACTTTTACAGAAAACTTTTCCTATTCTAATTTCATTTTTAAAAATGCTGCTATAGATCAACTGGACCATTTGATGTGTGTCACAGTGTGCAGTCACATCTGTAAATGGAAAAGACACTGAAACATTGATGTTGATTATGGCATGTCTACAGACTTTTCTGGACAAGTCTAATGTCTAGAATAGAATTGTTAAATTCTAAAGGAATCTAAGACAACTTCCATTTTGAAAATGTATTAATGTTTCCTATTCCACATTAACAGTGAAAATAAAGTAAAAAGGCATTTACATTTTTCTGTGTGCCAGACTTTTTAGAGCTAGTCCTTGATTTATGAACCTTTTTTTGCAGTAGACATTAAGTGACTTCTGCAGTCATTAAGTGACCAACATGGTCATTAAGTGCACCAATGGTTTGTTATGGAACTGGTTTGCCAAAACTGGGAAGTAAATGCTGTTTTTTTCTGCAAAAATGTTATAAAACATGGTCACAAGATTGCAGAGTGGCAGCCAACAGAAATTCAAAACTGGGTCATAAGTACATCTGGGGAGATTCATCATAACTTCAAATAGTTGTTAAGTGACCAGTCATAAGTTGAGGACTACCTGTATGAGGCAACATAACACATAGGATGAGGGTGATGGTGAGGATTTCATGTATATGACATATCTCAGTTTTTCAAAAATTCAAACTTTATGGCAATAGCAGCTGTAGTTGGAATAAACAGAGAAAGAAACCTGGGCAATCTTTAAAGATCTTATTAATTGGAACTGCTTTAGTACCTATTCAGGCATTTCAGCAAGAAAGTACCCTTTTAAGTATATGTTAACCTGTAAACCATAGAATAATTTACAAGCTTCCCAGCAGAATAATGCATTACCATCTAACCAGATGTTATGAGGCAGATGCATTGGAACTTTATGGCAAAAAACTGCATGTAATTACTTTATATCCCAGAGAATACTTTGATTCCTGATGCTATCAACCTTCCAGTTCTACTTTTGAAATATGCAGATTTCTTTATTTATTATCTACTAAGTACTGTTTCCTTCTGGACATGTATAATCTATGCTCTTATTTTATTGTTTCTACCTTTAAGACCTGTAAACTGCCTGAAGTGCAGCTTTTGAATCATATTAAATAAATACATACATTTTCAGTACATCACATAAAGACTAAAAAAAAATGAATGGGAGTGAAAAATCAGCCTCAGGTCAGAAATTCCTGCAAAAGCTGGTAAAATGCCAACATTTGAAGTATGAGTATTAGAAGCCGAGGTTCCCTTAATGGAACCAGTTTTGGGAGGGGGGAAATTCCTTCAGCTAGAAAAAGAAATATGGTTCATATTTCCTGTTTTCCCACAATACCATTTAGTTTCATCTCAGAATGTACATCCATATGGCTTTCAGAAGGGTAAAATTATGCAGCAAACCATTACTGAGGTTCAGTTAAGGGGCTGAACACTCATTGGGCATCTGAGACCCTTTTAAATCCTGGCAAGGGGTTCAGTTAATTAAATTGAATGATCCATGAGTGGGGGTTTTGCAGATAGGAAATCCAGTAAGCAAAGTAGAAAGACACTGCATCCAGAAAAAAAAAATCCTTAAAGAAGATGGCTAGACTGTCCATGAAACAACAACGGAGAGGGTCTTTTGCCTTTACAGCTGCAATCCCATACATATGTTCTTGCTGGAAAATAATCTTTGTGGAAGACAATGGAACCAGTTAGATTTCACTAAGTTGAAAGCAGAAAGCCTGTTTAGTGCAGTGGTTAAGGTACCAGGCTAGAAACCAGAAGACTATGAATTCTAGTCCTGTCTTGGGCACAAAGCCATCTGGGTGACCTTGAGCCAGGCACTTTCTTTCAGTCCTAGGAAAGAGCCAATGGCAAGCCACTTCTGAAAAACCTTGCAAAGAAAATGGCAGGGACTTGTTCAGGCAGTGATCAAGAATTGTATATGATTGAATGGAAGAAAGGGGAAAAAAACCATGTTAACAAAGATGACTGGCACAGCAGATAACAAAGATTAGCACAGCAAGAAATGCCCTTATCACATTTCTATCTTCTGTACACATATTCAGGGACCAAGCATCCTGATTTTCTCTTGCTTTCATTGATTCTATGCAGAAACCCTAAATCTGTAATTGTTACCATACTTTAAACAAAACTAAGGTCAACAGGATCATTGTGAAATATTTGGTCTATTTCTAGCTTATCTAAATAAATGAAGATTTTCTATTTTTCTCAAGCCCATTCTCTATTATATTGATGATTCATCCTTAAAATGGTGCCACAGGACTTAATAATAATAATAATAAAGTTGGAAGGGACCTTGGAGGTCGAGTCCAACCCCCTGCTCAGGCAGGAAACCCTACACCATTTCGGACAAATGGCTGTCCAGTCTCTTCTTAAAAACTTCCAGTGTTGGAGCATTCACCGCTTCTGGAGGCAGGTTGTTCCATTGGTTAATTGTCCTAACTGTCAGGAAGTTTCTCCTTAGTTCTAGGTTGCTTCTCTCTTTGATTAGTTTCCATCCATTGCTTCTTGTCCTGCCTTCAGGTGCTTTGGAGAATAGCTTGACTCCCTCTTCTTTGTGGCAGCCCCTGAGATATTGGAACACTGCTATCATGTCCCCCCTCTTCCTTCTCTTCGTTAAACTAGACATACCCAATTCCAGCAACCGTTCCTTATATGTTTTAGCCTCCAGTCCCCTAATCATCTTTGTTGCTCTTCTCTGTATTCTTTCTAGAGTCTCAGCATCTTTTTTACATCGTGGTGACCAAAACTGGATGCAGTATTCCAAGTGTGTCCTTACCAAGGCATTGTAAAGTGGTATTAATACTTCACGTGATCTTGATTCTATCCCTCTGTTAATGCAGCCCAGCACTGTGTTGGCTTTTTTGGCAGCTGCAGCACACTGCTGGCTCATATTTAAGTGATTGTCCACTAGGACTCCAAGATCCCTCTCACAGTTACTACTATTGAGCAAGGTACCCCTTATACTATACCTGTACATTTGGTTTTTCTTGCCTAAATGTAGAACCTTACTTTTTCACTTAACAGTTTCTTTTAAATAGAGGGTTAAATAGAGATTTATCCTGGTCTGCTCATCTTTATTCTAAGTTATCGCTGATCATAATAAAGTCATAAGAGAGTTTACAGTAGAGTAACATTTTTAGAAGTACAACATATCTAAAGCCATAGTAATGGACTAGATAAAATGTTAGCTAAAGATATAGTGACAATATTCAACATGGACTAGGGTGAGTCTGAACACAAAACCCTATGCAGTTATAAAGCTCCCTAGGTAACCCTAAGTTAAGCACTAAGATTATGTGCAGCAAATTAATTACTAGCACATTTATTATGGCTTAACCTTCACAGACTACTTTATTTAATTAATTAGTAGATCCATTTTTATAGCCGCCCATCTCAAACAAGTGACTCTGGGCAGTGAACAATCAATTAAAAACAATTACAGTACAAAAATAATATCTATCTATCTATCTATCTATCTATCTATCTATCTATCTATCTATCTATCTATCTATCTATCTATCTATCTATCTATCTGTCTGTCTGTCTGTCTGTCTGTCTGTCTGTCTGTCTGTCTGTCTGTCTGTCTGTCTGTCTCTATCTATCTATCTATCTATCTATCTATCTATCTATCTATCTATCTATATCTATCTATATCTATATCTATATCTATATCTATATCTATATCTATATCTATCTATCTATCTATCTATCTATCTATCTATCTATCTATCTATCTATCTATCTATCTATCTATATCTATATCTATATCTATATCTATATCTATATCTATATCTATATCTATATATCTACCTGTATATCTATATCTGTCTGTCTGTCTGTCTGTCTGTCTGTCTGTCTGTCTGTCTGTCTGTCTGTCTATATCTATATCTATATCTATATCTATATCTATATCTATATCTATCTATCTATCTATCTATCTATCTATCTATCTATCTATCTATCTATCTATCTATCTATCTATCTATCTATCATCTATCTATCTATCTATCTATCTATCTATCTATCTATCTATCTATATCTATATCTATATCTATATCTATATCTATATCTATATCTATATCTATATCTATATCTATATCTATCTATATTGATAGATAGATAGATAGATAGATAGATAGATAGATAGATAGATAGATAGATAGATAGATAGATAGATAGATAGATAGATATAGATATAGATATAGATATAGATATAGATATAGATATAGATATAGATATAGATATAGATATAGATATAGATATAGATATAGATAGATCTCAATTGAAAAAAAATGTCATTATAGATGTCAATATAGCCAGGAAATGGGACCCTTCACATATTTGGGAAATAAAGCCAGATCTTCAAAACCATACAAGAGGCCAAAAAGATCAGGTTCATCCTGAACATTGAAGGGAGAATGCTCCAGAGGGCAGGGGCTACAGCAGAGAAGGCACGTCTCCTAGTCCTTGTCAGCTGACATTCTTTGGCTGACAGGGCCCAGTTCAGTACTCTTTTATCAGGTGCATGAACTGTTTGTCCTACTTTGACAGCCATTTTGCAGTTCATAAATGTTGGAAATATAAAATATAAGTTGTTGGAACAAATCTCAACTTTCTACATGCCAGCTCTTTTTTTATTATTATTATTGCATGTATTTTTCTATCGCTCAGCTTGAAATGATCTCGTCTGTGAGAAGAAAGACAATTGGTTTCAGGTATTGCTAATAGCTAAAACATTTGCTAAGTGAGACGTTTTCCTCTTGCACTTTTAGCTGGCTAGATCTAAGGGTGGATATATAAGCACCATAACCATTTGAAATTGATGATGTGGACACAGCTGTGCTTCTTGCCTAAATCTTATTACACTTCCTCTGGGCTAGCCACACAACACAAAATATGAATTATTTTATTTATACTTTTTTCATTTATTATAGATAAAATGGTAACTGGTCTACGATGAACATTACTTGGGGTAGTATGTGGTGATTTATGTGAGAAACTGACAGGAACAGCTACTGAGGAAGGCTTCTAATTAAGAAACCTGACTTGCTAGAAAATAAGATCAGCACCTAGGAATGAAATTTAATCTGGAGGCATCATACTTTGAAGAACTATTTCAAAAGCATCATACAAAATTAAAGAAACCTATCTCTGAAGCTCTCAGCAGCCCTATAATCATGTCCCTTGACTTCTGTCCCATCCTGATCCAAAGGACCTTTGATGAAGTGGAAATAAAAAACAAAAAGACCGTGTGGATGATTAATGGGAAATCTGTTTGTTTAAAAAAGGTTTACTGGGATGGGACAGTCATTGAAAAATAGGTATTTTACTGCAGTAAGAACGACTTTAGCTTATAGCTAAAGTCATTCAACTAAGAACTTCCTAGCTAGATCAGATAGGAGTCATTTGTTAAGGGCAATGATCTTACCTGATTACACGTAGTACTCAATTAGCAACCACAATGGAGACCAGCAACTCAGTTACTAAGTGTTGGAGTCACTAAGCAGAAAACCACATGACCACAGCAGACTTACAACCTCATTTCCCCTTTGGTTGTTAAGTGAAACATCATTTGGCCAAGACTTATGATTTTACTTCCACGTTCTCCATTAACTCTGTTTGTTGCAACCCAGTTAAGAAGCACACAAATGGCAATCCCACAACCATGGGAATCTGCAATGGTCATAAATGTGAGGATTTGTCTCAAAGTATTTTTTTTTTATATACCAGCATAGCTTCAAATGATGTTAAACAAGGCAGTCAGAGAGGTTTTCCTGTAGTTCATTGGGAGTGATTTTTACATACCAATACATTATATTATTTTATCTTATTTCATCTGATGAATTGATTAATCAATATATATATATATATTAAATTAAATTAAATTCTCCCTAGTAGTGCTATTAATAGTTTAAATGGCTGCCACAAAGAAAAGGGGGTCAACCTATTTTCCAAAGAACCAGAAGGCAAAACAATGGATGGAACTAATCAAAGAAAGATCCAACCTAGAATTAAGGAGAAATTTCCTGACATTGAGAACAATTAACTAGTGGAACGGCTTGCCTTCAGAAGTTGTGGAAGCTCCATCACTGGAGTCATTTAAGAAGAGACTGGACAGCCACCTGTCTGAAATGGTATAGGGTCTCCTGTTTCACTAGAAGTTGGGGGGTTGGACTAGAAGACTCCAAGGTCCCTTCAACTTTGTTATTCTGTTTCTGCTTACCAGATATCAAACATAGTTGAAAGTCTGACAAAGACTAGGAACACAATATTCCCTGTTATTATCTGATTCCATATAATTTTTAATAACCATTTTATGCTGGGCCACACCTTCTTTTGTATGGTGGCCTGAAAAACTGGGAGTATCTACAGTACAGAGAAAAACAAACATCATTGATGGAATGTTCCTTAATTCAGTGAGTTTTCCTCCTTGTATAATGAAACGCTTTTTTCAGCAACTACCTGAAACAAGTTTTGAAATAGTTCTTCTGAAGCCAACAAAATGATGTGCAGAATAAATTTAATAAAGATTAGACAGGTGCCACAAATAATCTGATTTCAAAAATAAACTACCTTGTCAATATTTATGGCTTTTATAAATAGAATAAGTTAAATGTACTGATAAGACTCTTGCAGAATATGTGGCTCAGTATACGCAGTGATGATAGAAATAAATTATGTGCTTTAATTAAGGCTTCATTTAAAAAATAAACACCATATTTACACTTTTACACCTAGATAATTAGTTATTCCATTAATATGTTCCAAAGACACTGAAATTTTATTTGTAAATTCCGGGTGTAACTTTGTCAGACTGAGAGTGGTTTAATTTACAAATGTTTTGGAGAAAGTTTCTAAAGTGATTTCATTTATAGTTATTCAACTTTAATTTTACTTTGCAGTGCAGTGACCGAAGTAAATATGAGGGGTTTTGCTCCCAAACCAAAGCCTATAGTTTAATTTTAAAAAAAATTCTACCACCAGTGGTAGTTGGCTTTGTGGGATAAAACTACATCTTAAATCTCATGACCTCATGACTAGAGCTCCCTCTAAACACCACATATACAATCCAGAACATGTGGCAAAACTGTATGGTAACATAAAGGAAAAGATAAAAAGCCACTACCAACGCACAGTTAGATAAAAGAGGCCTGAGCCCAGGGCAAGAATGCAATGTGAGTAACATCTCAGACAAGCCCCTCCATGGCTCACACAAAGATAAAAGAAAATTGAGGGAAGCACATTCAGGTTTGCAAGCTTTTTTATTACAATATAGATTTGCAATAAAAGTAATATTGATCTACATGGTATTGGCTTCCAAGTCTGACCTACCTTGAAGGGCTGACACATCCTCTTGCTATGATCGTTTTGTCAAGTATCAAGGCAGTGATCAAATGCCTAGGAAATTGGGGGGGGAGGGGGGGTTGGATCCAGAGACAACAAGCACAGCAATGAATAAATTTTAAACTTTTAAATTAATTCAAATGGATTTAAAATCATAATATAAAATGCATACATACCAAGCAAGATGATACCCAAGTCTCTTATAAGCTGAAATCTCTTACAAGCTGTCAATAGCTCTTTAATAACAATAACAAAAATACCCCAAGGACAGCTGATTTCCACCATAACCGGTGCAGAAGCTCCCAACAAACAGCAATAATCCTAAAGTTTTTTATCAAAACCTATCAGGTTTTGGTCTTATCAAGACCATGATTTCATGGTCAGGAGACTGCAAGGGTGGCACATGACACTGGAATGGAAATCGGAAGTTTGAGACTTTCACAGATTTGCCTTCTCCTTTATTCAGAAAATGAGTGAAAACAAGTAGGTTAGCTCTGAATGAGCTCTAAAGGTTTCTTAATATAAAGAATAAATAAAAATATGTCCCTAAATGCCTCAAAATAACAATGGTCTTCCGCACTGCTACTACAATGATGTGGTGGGAAAGATTGTTTTTTTTTTCTTTGTGCTATTCAGCTATGCAATAAAAGAATGAGCAATTGAATTAAATAATGATAACCCAACTACCATGGCCTATGAGTAAAAATAAAGCTATATATAATAGGTAACAACTATCTTCAAATAGTTTTTTCCCCTTCCATTCAATTATGTCTGCTCAAAGAGGTCCCAGCAGTTTTCTTGGCAAGGTTTTTCAGAACAGAAGTGATTTGCCATTGCCAAATAGTATATTACTATAATAACTGATCAAGTGATGGATGGTACACATGCTTGTGGTCTGATCAAGTCTGGTGTTTAGAATAATAAGAACTGGAATCCTAGAAAGTAATGAATGTTGATGTTTGGCTAACCAGTTGGAAGCTCACAATTTGAAACGTTATTCCAGCCAGTATTATTTTCAGAACTAAAACATTTCAAGAGAAGATGAACCCTTTTTGAACAGCTTGTATGCTTTAGAATGACTAACTAATTGCCATGTGAAAAATTACTGCATTTCTGATATTCTACCTAATTATCACTTCTGGGCTATTTTCATTAAAAATGATTCTCATAATTTATTAAAATAACTTCTCTAATTGCATTCATGCATTAGTAATTACCATTTTTTTAGGATTTTATTCATTAAATTTGAGCAGTTGAAGGTAATTATGGAAGATAAAAATGGCTATGTGACATAGAGACTGGAACATCTCAGATGAAAATAAAAACACAAGAAATCTTATGATGGGTTAAAATATTTATATTTATTCCTCAGTTTATATATATATATAAAAACCTTGTGGTTACAGGCATTCTAGAGCTCTTTGGGGGCCTAGCGCCTGTGGTTTACATCAGAAGTAACCATTGTTCAAGCATACATCCAATTTGTTCCTCTAACTTTGTGTTAGATTTTAGCATTCAGAATATCGTCTCCCAGACCAAATAGTGGACCCATGGAGTTCTCTATAGAAGTCTTTATTTATTGATTTTCTATATTTATAATCCTCCTTCTTGAAGCAATTTAGAATGAAAAAAGCCATAAAAGGCACAATAAAGAATTCATGAAACAAGATAAGGCAATCTTTAATAAAACAAATTCATTAAAAACATGAGGGAAAGAACAAGTGCAGCAAAAGTGTTCTTCCAATATTCATTGTGAGAGGGAGTTATTGAAGAAGTGAGATATAGTATGTAGTCCCAAATCCCAAAGAGGAAAGAATTCTTGAATACCAGGTTGCCATCACAAAGGTCTGTTCATAAGCAGCTTCAAGCTGGCTTTTAGCAAAGCTCATGGTATGCATAGCAGGATTTCCCTTGATAATATCAGTGACTAACTGAACCAATAATGGAAAATGTTTTTTATAGGAATAAACCACCTAATTCTGCCTTCTCCAATCCATTCCTTCAACAGTCCTATTGTTTAATCTATTATAAGGCATATCAAGAATTCAGGAAAGGAAACTGGATTAGAACAATGGGGAGATGCTCCCTCATTTTCTCTTGCATCAGAGAAGTTAGAATATATGTTCATCTGAATACTTGAGGGTGTAGATTGAAGCTGGTGATGGCCTCATATGATGACTCCACCCTTTAGAGTGTTACCTCTTCTCTGTCCAACTGCACATTCTGAAGGGATGTTCTACACATGTTTATATAAACATACACAGGTTTCCCCCCCAAAAAACATGGGTCTTGCTTGATAAAGATTTTAACTGAACTGAAAAATGGTAGTTTGACAACTCTTCCTATCTTAGACATCATTACTATCATATTATTCTTCGTTCATAGGACTCACAGCCAATATCACAGCATAATATAGCACAACATTTCCACAATGGAAATTCTATTTTTCTTAAGTTCAGTTGCTCCTACAACTTTTTCAGAGTATGTTCCAGTGTACCAAATCATATATTTAGAAGGCTATATGCAACCATAAGAAGGAAGGGAGTATCAATTTCTCCAAAAGTTTAATAATGATGTTTATATCATCATAAATGAAATGGAATGGGATTTATTTATTTATTTACAGAAGTAAAATTGTGTTGACTTTTCTTATTAAAAAAATGATCATAGTGGCTATAGCTGACAAATGTTTAATAACAACAATAGGTAACATTAAAGTGATGTTTGAATGGCATATGGAATACTGCAGCAATAATTTCTTCAGCCTTCCCTGATGCATTGATTATCTTCTTTTAGTTGTGTTTTTCTAAGAATAGGGCAATCTTGTTTATACTGATTTTTTGTAAGACAAACTTTTCTTTTGCTGGTGGGAATCTACAATGGTAAACAAAGCAATATTTACTCAAAATGAGTCCATTGCCCAAAACACTTCCCTCTAAGTGTGCATAAGTGTGGATAATGTTTGAGAAAAGCCATAGTAATGTGACTACTGATAGTGATATGTTCTCCTAATTTGCATAATGACAATTTATTCCCCTTTAGTAAATACTTCCAATATGCAGCTAAGTTACCCCATCTCTCATTTCTTCCTAGTTCCAATCCTTCTAGCAGTTATGTACTTATGAATGAATGGGATACTACTCTAATCCACAGGTTCTATTCTATCATCCATAATGGTAATAATGCTTTTAAAGGGTTCTCAGCTGATATTGGTACCTTTTGCAATAGATCTTCAGCTTTTTACTCAACTGTTAAAATCAATAATAGAATAGCCACACTTACAGTACATACCCATCCTCCTATTCTCTTTTGGGGTAAAGAACTTTATGCAAAGTGCAGTAAAAGGGAATGAAAAAGCTTAAACACAGATTATAAATAAAAAGGAAATAAGATCTTACTAAATCCCATTTATGCCTACCACACTCATTATATTCTCCACACTTTTCTGTGCTCATAAAACCATCCATAAATAGTCATTAGCTTTTTATCCTTAAATTCTTACTTTTATTGCAGACAATCACTTTCAGATACCTCACTATAAATCTCTCTTCCTCTTCCTCTCAAAGCATTGGCTCTTCTTTTATACGCATGTCTTCTGATTGATTTGTATTCATTCTCTCTTCATGGCAAGATCTGCTCAATGTTAACATATACTTGTTTCTCTATTCTATTCTGTTCTGTACTGTTCTGCTCTATTATTTTCATTTAGCACCATTGAGTCTTGATCCTATTTCTTCTAGTTTTACTGTTCAGAATTTTAAAGTGACCCAGTTCTGCTGTATTCAATTTACTTTTATGTTTCTCCTAACATACTAACTCTAGCCTCTATATGACAAATTTATATACGTATTTCTTTCTTTCATTATTGTCAATAATAAACAACTTGCAATCATTCACTCATTTTCCCTGCCAAATGCAACCATGGGGCATTTCACCATTTGAATTAAACAGGGAAATTCACTGTTTGATGAATTAATGTTCAGATTCATATTCCTTACCAAATCATATAGTATAATATGTTGCAAGTCATTTGGGTTCTCAGCCAACAATATGTGGTCGACATACTGTGTTTCCCTGAAAATAAGATCCGGACTTTTTTTTTTTTGCCCCCAAAAGAGGCACCAGGTCTTATTTTGGGGGGTGACTTTTCCATTCACCTCGCAGCGGCGGCACCAACAGCCTCTCCCAGCTGGCCCACTTCTTCTGCGACTGAAGGACCAGTTTCATTCTGCAGCTGAGAATGGAGTTTCAGCCTGCATTTCGCAGTCAGAGGCCTTTCTGGAAGGCCTCTGCAGCCAAGAACCCAGCTATGGTCTGTAGCTCAGTTCTTGGCTGCAGAGGCCTTCCAGAAAGGCCTTTGACTGTGAAATGCATGCCGGAGCTCCATTGTCAGCTGTAGAATGAAGTTGCTCCTTCGGCTGCAGAAGAAATGGGCCGGTGAGGTAAGTGTTGATCCATAGGAGGTCTGGCTGCAATGATAAGCTCCACCCCCCCACCCCTAGCTCGATTTTTAGGCGTGTGCCTCACCCCAAAACTAAGGGCTTATTTTTGGGGTAGGGCTTATATTAGGCCCACCCCCAAAAATCAAGCTAGGGCTTATTTTCGGCGTAGATCTTACTTTCGGGGAAACACAGTACAAAAGTATGTTTGTTGTGTTTTGACCAATTCCTTTCTTAATTTCATCACAACTATTCTTTGCATGTTTATCCATAAATGTATTAAATAATTTCTGAAGCTGTCCTTACATTACTCACTTCTCAATGTTGCATAATAAATGAACTGTGTAATTAAATCAAAATTATTTTGGGACATGGAGTTCTGATTCTTAACCACTTTGTCAATACATTGCCCAACATACTACTCAAAGATCTACTGTAGTCTTCAGTCAGGCACTACTTGTGCACTTCTGCCATAAATGATTTTGCCACATGAAAGCAAAGCATATACTAGTTGAACATGGATATTGCAAAATATAGCAGCTAATTTTTTTTAAAAAAAGTGTCATTCATCTTATATCTTAGAGCCAGTTGATCTATTTTTCAACCTCTTGTTTCATAATTCTTTCTATCATCTTCATTATTTTAATCAGGTTTCAGGTCCAACAGACACTAAATCAACTAATGCATAGCATAACTAGCAAAAACACATTGCACATTAACTATGATTCTGGTTTATAGGATTATTAGTTTAATCTACCATTTACATTTCTGGTTATTGTTCTAGATTCCAGACAAAAAAAGAATAACTCATTCTTTATCTTCTGACTGATCTTCCCGTAATTTTTTCTTCTTTAGGTTACTGCATACAAATGTTGTAACCATTCATCATAGGTCTTGATTTCCCAACCCTTACATGCTATGTTAGTAGTTTACTTGCAGTATGCTTCATGATGTCTGTCTTAAAGCATGACATGTGAGAGCAGACATGGTATTCAAATTTTGGCATGACTAGCTCTTAAAAAGGAAGGAGTGTAATCTGAATTGTATTCTCTTAGATGGGCTACTGTAATATAACATTGAATATGATTCCAGCAACCACATTGTATAACTGTTTTGTATGTAGCTTTTGATCAAGAAGGGCAACACAACTTTTTCATGCACTGCTAAGTTAGGTCTTTTCATCTTAAATTTGAACAGTGTATGTGGATGTGTGTGTGCATGTGTGTTCATGTGTGTGAACATATACATGCATATGTACAAATTTTAACAACTCTGCATTTATCATTCAAAACTTTTATTTTGCTGTCTTTGTCCCACTTTTCCATTTTATCAAGGGATTTTGGAAATTAAATTGGTGTTAGGGTTAGGGTTATGCAAAAATTCTGCAAGTTTGAAAAATATCCCCTCAACTTTCATACGTAGTTATAGTATCTATAAAAATTATAAACAGATCAAAGTCTTGTACAGATCTATGAAATTCTATTTAAGATCTCCCTTGAGGTTAACATGAAGTTATTAATAGGTGCTACCACTGATTAATGAGCAATACCTAGAATCCTAGATACATCAACCAACTGAATATGGATCCACTCAAAATCAATAAATATTTTAGAATCTTGTGGACATCATGAATGACTTGTTTAATGTTAGCTGTGTTCTCCAAATGCTGCGCAATCTACTGAAATATCTCTCAGAATAAAGGAAATACAAATTGTACGATATTATGTTTTTGATAGGTTCCTGCTGATAGTATATTTTTCAAAACATTGATAAAAAATCCCTGTGAAAATTTTGCTTACATATAAATGACTGAACTGTGATTCTTAAATTTCTTTCTCAAATATAAGTGCAATTTTTGCTTATAGGAACACTTCTTTCTCAAAAAAGTTTGGCTCTACAGCCAATCCTCAAGCAGTCTCAAAACTTATAGATACTACCTTTAGAACAGTGTGTATAAACTCCACTGGCATTTTGGCAGATCGTTCATATGACTTTGGGGTCTAAAGCAAGAGTTACTTAATAATCTCTTTAGATCTCTTGAGTGTAAGTCACTTCCTATATTGTTTGGTGTAGTCTCCCCAGGTTGAAATTTCTCCTGCAGAAGTAAAATATAATTAATTCTAATATCTGTTTTGTTTTGTTTTTCCTATCACACAGATAGCAGTATTGAACTTCTCTGGTCTCACAAAATTTAATCAGGGTCAAATATAATTAGGACTGGAATTGAGGATCATCAGGACATCCCTGGAATGGCGACTCAATCAAGATGTATGAGAATTTTTAAAAAAAATATATTTAGTTTCTTTCTCAAAAATAATGTCGTTCTGGGCTTTACTTTTCTGCTGTACTCAATGATGATATAGCTCTGTTTTCATCTCGTATGCATATATTTTCCAAACTTTGCTACCAATGACCCTTATTCTTTAGAGACCTCACAATTTTACTTTTCATCACAAGAATGTAAACTTACACTATCAAAAATTCCCCTTTTCAGAACCTTGTCTTCCTTTTCTTCCCCTAAATATGTGTAGCCATAGAAACCTATGTATGTGTATGTGGTGGAGGGTACATATTTTTCTACACTTATTTAAACATAGAAACTCTTCTTAATAAGCAACATACTTTTTGCAACTCTAAGCAGCTGTTATTCTCTAAATATGTAAGATGATTAATTAAGACTGGCTACCACAGTATTTGACTGTTCACGTCTGGCTCTTAAGTTTGAAAGTATGCACACGTAAGCCATTTGACAAAAGACCAATGGGTATGATGCCAACCAAAGACCTTAAGTTTACATTCTGTTTTGATTACAATGTTTTAAAAATAGTATACATGAGATCCACTCAAAGCAGACGATAAAAACAGAAGGGTTTGTTCTTGAAGATTTCAGTTTAGGGGGCTGCAGAAATATGTCTGAGTGAAGGTTTCTTAAGAGACACATTCATAGGTGTTTCTCAAAATGGGTTTTTTAAAAGAAGCAAGCATACTTAAGGGTGGTCATCCATGCCTCTGGCTCAAGAAAAGCACATGGAGAATATGCAGCTGCTTTTGGCCAAAGATCAGCGAACGCCATCCTCAATTTTTTCTGCACAAAGGGAGGACACTATGTTCCAGCTGCAATTAAGCTCTTTCTGACCAAGTCGCTAGCACAGCTTCTCTACAGGACCTTGCTGGAACCCTCAGCTTCGTGCTTCACACCATTGGAAAGAGTTCAATCCAAGCTGATTAGAGCAATTCTCCAGATGCCGCATTGTGTCTCAAATGCACTTCTGTGCCTGGAGACAGGATTGATAAAAGTCAAGGAAAAATAAGTATAGCTTCTTTAAATATCTGGCTAAAGCTTAATTTCTTCCCACAAGGCCTTGCTCCATTAATCCTCCAAGACAAATTTTCCTCATCATGGATCAAGGCAGTCAAATCCAACCTTGCCAAAATAGGGTTCTCTCCAGCCTCAATACTTAAATTGGACTACGACCAAGCAAAACACACCTAGCGACAAAAGGTAAAGGACATCGAGCAAGCAGACTTAAGGATAGCGCCGCTATTTCTGGCTCCAGACTCTATTAGATATGTTGTTACTCCCGCCAGTTATCTTGGCCAGTTGGAGTCGGGAAACCACCAGAAAGCATTTTCGCTCACACGGTGCCATGAGCTTCCATCGGCCGTCCTGTATAGCAAGTATAAAAAGATACCATTGACTGAAAGACTCTGCTCCTGTGGCTCAGGAGAGGTGGACACATACTCCTTCGATGCTCCTTCTACAGAGATATTCTAAAAAACCATATCCTCCCAATAATCAATAAGTATCCTGGGCGTTCTGACACTACTTATCTCCAGTGGCTGCTTAAGCATGAACAGGCTGTGATTACGGCACAGGTGGCTAGATTCTGCATTCATCGGAAATATAAATAAGATAAATATATTTGAAAATATTATTTTTAGATTTTTTAAATATTTTTTTTAAAATTAATTTTATTATAAGTGTTTTTATTCACCATTAGATCATGCTCAGTGCATTTTTATATATGTATGTATGTAAGTAGCCTACAATTGGATATTTTACTGTTTTTGGCCATATGGCTGTAATAAACTGATTGGATTGGAACAAGTTGATATGTGCCTGAAACATGATGATGTAACCATGTGGATGATGTAAGAGCTGCTAGGAGGATTCATCATAAATCTCCTTCATTCAACAGCATTGTAAGTTCAAATAATTGCTAAAATGAATAGTCATTAAACTTGGACTACCTGTAAGTTAAAGTAAACCAAGCAAATTATCATATAATCCATATTTTCTTACTTAAATTATTTGGTATTTAGTTCATATTGTATGACAGGTGGGTTAAAATCAAAATGTTCCCAAGCAGACTTGAACAAGTTGGTATAAATAGAACCTGTGGTAAATATATATATATATATATATATATATATATATATATATATATATATATATATATATATATATATATATATATATATATATATATATATATATATATATATATATATATAAAAGGCAACTGGACTTTTTTTTTTTCCCTTGAGGAAGATGAAGAAAACATTTGAGACAAACTTTGAGACAATTATGACCTGGATGACTAAGAATCTCTACAGACAATCTATGGTAATTTTGGCATGAAATGTTATTCTAATTTTTTTTTTAAGTGAATTCCTTATTTGTAGCAAAATCTTATCATTTTGCTCAACTTTCTCTGAAAGTTTTATGTTAATTTCAGACTAAACTATGACAGGTACTAAAATAACGTGTTTTTTTCTGGCTGCTGCTTGTGTTACAAAGACTTTTTTGTTTTTTGTTTTCTTTTGGGTGACCTGCCCCAAGTCATTCATGATGAAATCCATAGTGAACTTGCAGAGATGACGAGATTGTGATGAATGTAGTAGGTTCGATTCCCAGGAAGGAGGAGGGAGGAAGAGGCAGCTCAGTCCAGATATTAAGTGTGAGAGAAAAAGGATGAAGACAGCCCCCCCCCCAATAGTTATCAGAGCACCTGTTAGATGCAGATACCAGAGTGTTTCAATTTGGCAAGATTTTGTCTGTAAGTATGGAACAATAAAGAACTCTGCCTGGAAGAATTACCACTTGTATTTTTTTGGGTTTTTTAGACCTGTCAAAAATAACATTGATAGATAAAAAGTCTTTGACTTACAACAGCTCATTTAGTGACCATTCAAAGTTACAACGGCACTGAAAAAAAGTGACTTGCGACCATTTTTCACAGTTATGTCCTTTGCAGCATCCCCATGATCATGTGATCAAAATTCAGATTCTCGGCAACTGGCTAATATTTATGACTGTTGCCGAGTCCCGGAGTTATGTGATCACCTTTTGCAACTTTCTGACAAGCAAAGTCAATGGGGAAGCCAGATTCACCTTAGCAGCCATGTTACTAACTTATCCACTGCAGTGATTCACTTAACAACTGTGGCAAGAAAGATTGTAAAATGGGGCAAAACTCACTTAACAAATGTCTCACTTAACAATAGAAATTTTGGACTCAGTTGTGGCCGTAAGTTGAGGACTACCTGTACAGATTCACAATTATCTTTTCAAAATGTTAAGTATATCAAAAGTGGCTGAGCAGTACCACCTCTTCATTTTTTTAAAAAAAAATATATATATACATGCTAGAAGTTAAGACAGGACACAGTTCGTCAAGAATTACTTGTATATTAGTTGCATGTTTGTGCGATGCTGAGAATTAGACATTTTGGTCAGAGGGCATTGTATCTTAAAGATATATCTCCTGTTGAAGTTGCTTCAAGAAATCATGTGCTCTTAACCCTTATTTGTGTGTAACCCCAATTTATTAAATTCATGCAGTTGGAATTCAATACATTATAGCAGGGCTTTTCAACCAGTGGTACGGGTACCACCTGTGGTACATTGGCACCTGGCAGGTGGTACGTGACCATCCTAGAAAAGTGGTAGCAGGGGAGGGGAATGAGCTGAACCAGTGGCAGCACCGCACAAGCCTGAGCGAGAGATGGCTGGAGTTGCAGGGCTGTCAGGGCTCAACGGAAGCACCAGGATCACTGCCGCTTTCCAGCTGATCGGCGCTTCTTCGGGGCTGTCAGGGCTCAGCAGAAGTGCCAGGATCAGTGCTGCTTTCCAGCTGATCGGCACTTCTTCGGGGCTGTCAGGGCTTAGTGGAAGTGCCAGGATCAGTGCCAGGCTCCAGCTGGAGCTCGGCACTGATCCTGGTGCTTCTGCTGAGCCCTGAAGAAGCACCAATCAGCTGGAATGTTGCAGCATCTCCCGGGACTTGTGATTTACATTCAGATGCTTGGCAACTGATTCATATTTATGATGGTCAC
The DNA here is from genome assembly GCA_023970755.1 of Azemiops feae. NCBI lineage: Eukaryota > Metazoa > Chordata > Lepidosauria > Squamata > Viperidae > Azemiops > Azemiops feae. Next base: position 3,354,455 of record JALGBA010003850.1, read on the forward strand.
AGTGTCCCAGGGTCATGTGAAGTGACCAAAACCTGCTGCAACCACCCAGCAGACGGGGGGAATAAAAACCAAACACCCCCCACCCCACCCCCTCTGCCAATCCTCAACAGAAATGCTCACAACAATGAAAACCTCAGACAGGAGGAAGAGCGCCATGGGGTGGGCAGGCAGGTGTCTTGCTTGGCTGTGGCTTGGGGGGCACTTTTTTCAGTGCCATTGTAATTTCGAACAGTCACTAAGTGAACTGTTTTAAGTCGAGGACTACCTCTACTTTATCACTTTTTTCTGTTGTTTTTTTTGATCATCAAGTTTTTGACACCTTGCTAGGTGACTGGTGGTACTCGGATATTGCCATATCCTAAAAGTGGTACAATGGGTGAAAAGGTTGAAAAGCCCTGCATTATAGTATAAGTTCTTGTACCCAACCTCTTTCTATATTACAACACAGGGGGGGAAAAACTGCATAACATTTTCTGGTTTCTGTTTCAATACACCATTCAGGAGAAAACAACAAAGAAATGATAACCAATGACCCATTATTGTAGAAAAGTCATAAAGCTTTATTCCTTTTTTTTCAAAAAGTACCTGTAGGTGAAGGATAATTTGAAAACAGATCAGCAAGCATTCTGTTGTGATCGCAGCAGGATTTTTTTTCCCTTTCAGAGTAGCACAATTTTGACCTGATTTTGATTCCTTAACTAATTTCACTTGTTGAAATTAAAAAAGCATTATTAAAGAGCATTAAAATCATTCTGTGACTGAACTTCTCTATGTTTGTAAAAACAAAATCCAAATAGTGCCCCAATTACATGGAAAATGCCCAATTTAACTATATTCATGGATTTAAAATTATTTTTAGACTTCTCATTTAGATTAGTTTTATGAAAGTTATTATAGAGAAAAGAATGAAATTCAATGGTGATAGTAACGAAGTTGATGATGAATCTCATCATTTCAAGATTTACCTTCACCACCATCAACCCTACAGGACTATCCAGGGTTGACACTATTATAGTCAACTAGATACTTTATGAATAGTATTTATATATTATAAATAGTATATGCCTTAATAAACATGGTTGTGGCAGAACTTGGTGATTCATCTCTGATATTTGTTATTATATGCAATGGTTATACTCAAATTGTTCAACCTAAAATTGTAGACTATATCCTGGATAATTTTACATTATCTGTATGATTTCTGCCTTTCTTGGCAGCCATAGGAGGTTAGCTGAAGTTTCTGATCATCTCTAGTTTGACCTTTTTCTACAAAGTAGAACTATAGTGGCATCTCAGATCCAGGAAATAGTATTAAATTTCAAAGTAACTTCAGGATTATACTGAAAATATTTCTCTCTAGATCAGTTTGTGGGGGCAGTAGGTGGTCTTAGACCAGGGGTGTCAAACTGCCGGCCCGCAGGCCGGTTGCATCATACGGAGACCATGCCCACCCCAGCTCCAGCAATGCAAAAGACATCGCAATATGTCGCCACATATCACATGACACGGTGAGTTTGACACCTATGTTCTAGACCATAATGAGTGGGATCCAGAAGAGAATGCAGAAGAACACTTCTGCTATTTTGTGTCTGCTGTCTCGTTGAGTTAATTTTGTTGCCATGTTGTAGAAGACACCCCTGGGAGTATTGGGGAAAGATTTTCAAGGTGAAAAGGAATCTATTGCTGACGACACATAACTTTTCCTCTAATGCTGAGAAAATGTCATTCTGGTTACATTAAAGTTGCTAGATGAGAGCTTGGTAATTGAAAATTCAGTTATAAAGATGTGCTTCCAGTTAAACAGCCTCTGAACAAAGCCTCCTTTTAAATTTCATAATATTCCCCTTGACAAAGCATGTTCACCATTTGGGAGTGCTCACAGGTTCAACTTTGATCAAGTAATAGCCAAGAGCACCTTCATCCAATTAAAGCTGATGTACCAAAAGTATAGTTAATTATGACTATGGTGACATTGGAATTGAATGACTTCAATGTGCTCTGAATGGGGTATAGTTGAAGATCTTTAGATGGTTCGTAATTAATCTCTATTGCTGTTGCTTACAGAAATAAAATATCTGTCCTGTATCTGGATTCAGTAGCTTCCTATTTATTCTCTAAAACTGGGAAAGATTTTTTTTTTGTTTTAAGAGGTCAAGCCAAAGGTTAAACCATAATTAGTTTCAAGGAATGATATGGTCTCATGCTTGTTTCTGTACACATAACTAATATTGCGCTACAAATTCTGAAGGGTTCTTTCTTTGATGGCCTTAAATTACTTAATAAATATAATTTTTATTCTGGTAACTTTTTCCTTTTTGATGACTGATAATTGCAAGGCATTGTATTTCTTGATGCATTGTTTTAATTAAATATTGTCTTAATGCTTACTAAAAGAGTACATTAGTAATTAATAATCAGCAGGAAGTCATTTAGAGCCAGCTAGAGGGTAATCTCACACTTTACCCTTCTATATTTTAGGTCATGCTTGGCTTTTGGATGGTAAATTGGGAAACTCTGGAAGTAGACATTTATCACAGATAATAAATATGTGATCTATCAAAATAGAATTATTTTTATATATATTCTATTTGTATAGCCACTTATCACTCTCACTGGATGAATCACAACAATTAAAAACAATAACCAAAGTGCAAACAAGTTATTAACCAGACATATAAAACTATGAATGAAACCACTTTATGACAGGGATGGAAACATCCTTAAGTTCCTAACATCTATCACAAAATATTTCTTGCCTCCAAAATTATATATAATACTGCATATATTTTCAGAAAGAAATACTTGGCAATATGTTGCATCAGTGACCATCTATTCACAGTTTTTTTTAACCATCTGATCCAGCAGATTGGGAATGCTTCTAGTCCCACCAACCAGGGAATGCCAGTTAATGGAGCCCAGGATACATGCCTTTTCTGCTGTACCACCTGCCTTAAGGAATGTAATTCCTCCAGAAATCTGGATGACTTCAACCCTGTAGGCCTTATGAAGACTTAGTTCTGGGCCTGGGCCTGGAATCCCAATTATGTGAAAGATTCCATCTTCTGATTGTGCTAACAGCTATCAATTGTGACGTCTTCCTTGGCTGCTACATATTTTAATTTTTATATTTATGATGAGAATTTGTTTTTTTTTTAATTTATTTTAAGATTGTTAGCCACCAGAGCCATTTTGCTGAGATAGGCAGCATACTAAATAAATAAATAAATATTTTGAGAAGCTGTACACACAAAAGCTGTCTCAGGAATAATTGCATAAACAACATATATTGCAGAATGATAAATATGTCCCCATATATTAAATGGAGTTTTATATAACAATTGCAGAATTCTTTTTGCATTTTTTAAAAAACAATCCAACAAGACAACTTGAATGAATGATGTATTGATGTCAATTGAATTTCAACTGAACCATACAATGTTACATGACACAATATCAAAGACTGTTTACTTCAAAAAAAGATCTTTTTTTCTTTTTCTTTCAATCTTTTCTTCATTGTTCTTTGCCTTTAAACCTACATACTCAATTCTACACATTTTCAGATAGTTTCATTTTCATATTCTCTGAATTTTCATATTCAGTGAGTTTTTATATTCAGTGACACGTAGCCGTGTTTTGAATTCTGGCACAGATGGATGTCTCCACTGACAGGATAAACATTTGAAGTGGCACTTGCTGAATGACTGACATTGGTTATATAGTAAGTTTTTATTCTGTCAGACTTTGGCATGTCATTAGTTGTCAGAGTTAATCTACTGCCAGCTATTTGACAGAATTGTATTTGGTGTGATGCCAGATTTTAAACAGTATGTCTCTTTAAGGCTGAATTCAAATAACATTGGGTTGAATAAAATAACTGTTATTATTGGAAAGGCGAACTGAAGTGATACATAGGTATCTCAAAGAGAAGCCCCATTGTTGATTGCAGCTCTCCAAGTTCTGACTAATCTTACAATTCCTAAAGCCATGTTACCTATACACAACTACACTAGGTGAACTGGAGTCACATGGAACATGGTTTGTGTAGTGGGCAGTAGGAATAATCTTGAAGAACAGAAGAAAGAGTTGCAACCAAGATAACAATCAGATAAAAGAAATTTGGGAAGAAATGTAATTTCAGAAAGCCTTTCAGACATGACCCCTCCCATTAGTTTTCACAAAGGTAAAGTTGATTTCCTGCTATGGTATGCCATGAAAGCTGACAGTTTGCTTCCCCCTTTTTCTATTTCCTTTAAAAAAATAAACTCTGATCACTTAAAAATAAATTTATTTATGAGAATTTCATTAAAAGGTAAGATAATCTCAAACTGAAACCAACCTCAAACTGAGACCAACAGACTGATAAGTTGTGGGTGCCTCATCATTGGAAGCTTTTAAGAAGAGACTGGATAACCATTTTTCTGAAATGGTATAGATTCTCCTGCTTGAGCAGGGGGTTGGAATAGATGACCCCCAAGGCCCCTTCCAACTCTGTTATTGTTATGCTTCTACATTTCCTGGTGACTATATGGATACATCCATGTTTTCATTGCAATAATTATTTCTAATTCAAGTTTATTTTTCTTTTTAACTTAAAGTCTAGTCTCGAAATTTCTTTATAGTCTCCCATACATTGACTAACCAGGCCTGATCCTACTTCACTGTTTAAATATTTATTACATTTTTGGTTCTTCCAAATATCCTCTTTTGAAAATGTATTAATATCTAGCTTCAGAGGATAAAATTGAAGGAAATTGTCCCTTGAGATGTTATCCAAAAAAGTTCCTTTCAGCTGTTGAGAATTATGTTGTCAGGGCCAGAAGTAGCTTATCTGTATCCAGGCTTGAGGTTTTCCCCTTTCCAAAGTAGAATTTCCAAGAATTTCTGAAGGTGAGAAGTCCTAAAAATTCCCCAAAACGTCATCTGCAAGATCTTGCAGGAACTTATCTGAATGATGGAAGTAGTGTTACAGCATTCTACTACAATCTGCAACACTTTTGTTTGAACAAGTGGCATCACAACACATGTGGAAAGGGGACAGGACTTGTGTGGTAATGCATGACCCCATCTTTTGTCTTCCTCACAGATCCTGTTGAGTAATAAGCATAAAAGCCTCAGGAAATAATAATTATAACTTGATGGATTCATAATTTCCATTTTTTAACTATTGGAAAGTGCTTTTCATCTAGTTAAAATGGACCTTAAAGGCTAACAGCATCTTGTTCAAGAAAGTCACCTTGGCTACATTATACCTTTTATGTTCCTAACTCCTGAAAGCACTAGATTTATTTTCATTCTGAATATTTTTTTTTTAGTAAATCTATGTTAATTTACAGTATATAGATAAATTCATTGCTACATGTTGTGTTCATTTGGGGCTTTGTTTTCCTCATGACAAATAGCAAGCAGCAGGCTTAGAGTTTCAGTACTGGGAAACAGACTATAACTCTTAGTTTTTGATAAATGTATATTTCCATCCTTGCAGTGAAAACTGGGAGAGTCTTTTTTTCAATTTGGAGGGAAGTGTAGAAATGTAAATACTTCTTGAATGGCTAGCAAGGGGACATTTTCTCTTTATATTTAGGATATAAAACAAAACAAAAAATATCTCCTAACATTTTGCGTAGCAGTACTTATTTTTTTCCTGACAACTTCCTTGTGAATTTGGTTGGACTGGGGGACATGGACCAAAGTCACCCAGTGAGCTTCAGTGGATGAGAGAAGATTGAAAAATATCTGAAAGCTATCTGGTCGAGTAAAACTGATGTATTGTAGGGCTATGCAGATGTTTAAATATCAGTATCAAAATATGAAAAACTTTAATTTTTAAAAAGAATCAGGAAAAGTGAGAAACATTAATTCAAACAACATTGGAGACTGAAAGAATTTCCACACATATAACCAGAAGCAATAGTCACAATTTTTAGCTGATATTTAAAAAATTATCCTATTTGTATATGTAGCTTAAAACTTCCTTTTTGTTTTGTATTCATCAATTTGGTATGCATTGTCAATCAAATTATATGTACTCACTATTTAGAGGGCTATTTTGGGTAATCTCTAATTTCATGCTGTACAAGAGCCCTCTGTGTGCACTTGTGTGATGTTTTTTATGCCAAAATCCACGGTCATTAAGTTCAACATGATGAAGCACAGCTTTAGGAGTTATCGTGCACAAACTCCTGAAACTAATCAATAGTGAATCAGTCCTGTTTTATAGCACATGGTAAAGTGTTTAACATTTCACCAAGTGCATTGGAATTTGGGATCAAATACAAATATAATCACTTTCATTTAATATCTTTCCTCCAAACTGCAGGCTTTCAGAGCTGACAAAAATGTCATTACAGTCCTAATCATGCTCAGGATTATGATTTTGTCAGATCATTTCCCCCTGTCTACAGGTCTATGAACAAATTAAATAAGTGTTCTGTTATAGGCTTACCATCAGAGATAGCTTTATAGGGTTTTTAAATATGTAAATCAGAACATATAAATGTAGATATCAAGAAAGGAGAAAAGCTTGTACTCATGAGATTTTTTTTAAAGGTTTATGAGTGAACATTTGCTCTTATTTACACAAAACCATTACCTGGACTCCATTTATAAATGTGTTCATAAAATTTATACCTTGATGCTCATTTTTTAAAGCTCAGTATAGGGTACCTGGGATTTTTATACTTTTTCTGCCTATGAGCAAATTAGAACTGGAATGATAGACTGAAACTCCATGAAGATTCACTTCATGGGGGAATGGCTAACAATCCTGCTTTAAGTACCCTGCTCTGACTATTATACCAAACCAGCAACAGTTTTGCTTGAAGATGTTACATCTCATCTTCTCGCAAAACACAAGTAATGGGGCACCTTTTTACTGCTGCAAAAAGCCTAATCCAGAAAAAACATCATCAAAGTTAGTCAACCAAGCAGAGGATTTCTTGACCCAGAGTTCAAATAAATATAAATGTTAAAAGTGCTGTATCTGGAGGCAGCATATCTTTCTTGTTAGCAGAGAAATAGCTTCACAAACTGATGTCCCAAGCCTACAGATCTTAAACTGAAATAACATTCTTAGAGAAAGAGATCTTAATTTTTTTTTTTTAAAAAAAAGGGGGGGTCATATAATGTGTAGAGCCATTCCCTAACAGGAGAAACTAGTTAATTATTTAAGGTAATAATACAGGTAATAAATAGATTCTCTATCCTGGTTGCTAAGAGATACGTATAATGAGATGAAAAAAATTAACCTTAACTTAGAAATTTGGTATGATGCAAGTCTGGCATTACTGTTCCAACATTCATTTGCCAATCTCCTTAAAATCTGTACTGACAGGATGGGAGAAAAAGAAAAAGAAATGTGTGATAATTTTAGATCTGGCATCCCAGCAAAAAGCATATATTACATATGCCATTATGACTGGTCATGTATCATTTTGGAGGCACTCGTGTGAAATATTTTTTCAAAAAAATGAAATCTCCTTTGAATCAAGCTTAGTTTCTGTTGATGTAATAAACAATTCAAACATTTTATTTTATTATCTTAGCAAAAGTATCAGACTGAGTTGCCTTTGCCTTTTGGGTGTTATTTAAAAAAATTATCAATCTAACCCTGGGTTGCTGATAATCTCACATTCTGGTACAAATGAGGTCTTTCCCTCATTAACTTGTGAGCCCAGATGAGGTCAGCCACTTGCTGAGATTAAAACAATTACATGGATACAATTATCTATATCTTTTAAAAACTGATTTCAGATTAGATGTAGAGAGTAACAGATGCAGATAATATTGGATAGCCAATTTTGTCTAGTCATTAAAGGCACAAAGCTAGAAACTGAGGAGACTGAGAACTCAGGAGACTGAGTTCTAGTTCTGCCTTAGGCATGGAAACTTGCTGGGTAACTTTGGGCCAGTCACTCTCTCTCAGCCCACAATGTCAGTCAATTCATATTGCAACAAATAGATCAATGCTCAGTTGATTAAAAAAAGTGGACCCTGCATTTTGGGAGAAATGCTAGGAAACGAAAAGAAAGAAAGAAAATGGAAAACAAGATTGTCTTAATTCTAGTTATTGGAAAGGATGGTTAATCCTCCAGGAACTACTCATATCATGAGGCTTCAATTGATTGGGAAAGTTATTTTAAACTCAAATAGGAACAGTTGAGTTCACAGACACAAATCCTCCATAACCCAGTTAACAAGTTATGTTTATGGACCAATTACTACTACTACAGTACTGCCAGGAGCACTAAAATGCTTCCATTGAAAGGACTGAACAGTGACATCACCGTTGTTTAGGGATGCCCAGTTGGGAGCGTCTTTCATATCCCCGTTAAGTTACCCATCAAAATGGTAACTTTTTATCTACTCATGGTTGCCTACTTCCGAACTGCTGGGTTGGCAGGATGTCATCCCGTCCTGCAGCAGCAACCAGTCTCAAAAGCAAGTCTGCTAATCATCAGCCCAGTGTCCTAACCCCATGAGCCACCATTGTGGATCAATGTGCATGGACCAATATGTATCTTACATGCAACAGAGCTGCAAGTGTTCTGAATGGTGCTTTACATCCAAGCCCTTAAATATTTAAAATTAAGCAAGAAATCTAAGAGTGACATTGTCTTAGGTACATTTGTTGATAATGGAAGAGTAGTGCTGCAGGAAGACAATCTGTTTATGTAAATGCTTAGTAGAGGTGTATATGTATATATACTTTTCAGACACTATGAGTAATGGTGCACATGGTCTATGTCCTCTCCCCCTTCATCTAGCTTATTGTAATGTATGTCACATTGTGCACTTTAATCTATGATGAAAGGTTTTCAAAAACATGAATGCGTGGAAATGCAAACAGAGAAATAAAGCAAATAAGAACGTTCTTTATTGCTTCCGCGATGACAGCTATTTTCCAGAAATGATGCTTATTCCTTTAGATTTATATAACATGGAAAATGTGTAAAACAATAATCTTCTATCTGAATAATAAGATGATCTTGGAGTGTTGGAAATGTAACACAGTTAGTGTAAATACGGCTCTGTCTTATTTAAAAATAGAGACACAGCATGGTTTAGCCACCTAGAGCTTATATAGAGAAAATGCCATTCTTCACTGTTATAAACTGATGTTCCTAGATGAATTGAAATTCACTAGAGGAAGGAGACAAATTAATATAATCAGAACCTTTAACATCCTCTCTTTTTTTAGCTGTCCTTTGCATTATGATAATTAGTAAGTATACTGATAAGTAGCAATTCTTTAATGCTGAGGGGTGTCTCAGAGTAACAAAAAGATACTGGGGAGATTACTAGGCTATGTTATTTGCATGGTTAATGAGGAAGGGAATTTAATTTTGATGCTACAGCACTGACAGATACTCATTTTCAAATATCTATCATATATAGCAAGGTAAATGTCAAGCTGTACTTATTCTAAAACTTGCTTTACTCTTTAGAATTAGATTCCTACAGGAGGACAGAGGGCCAGAAACCTGAAGAGATGTTGGCAACGAATATTTACTCTTTATCAATTAATTCCTAGATGCTTAATGACTATAAAAATAACATCTCCCTTGAGTCGAGTTCAACTCTTGTTGATTATGGACACAACTAGCAGTTTTCTTGGCAACAGTATGTAATAGTTTGCAATTGCCTTCTTTTCCTCATTGTTTGACTTTTCAATCTAGCCGGTCTCCCTAGAACTCTTGGAGAGTTCCCATTTAGCTACTAACTGGGCCTGTTCTTGATTAGCCTTTTAGCCCAGAAAGGGTCATGTAGAAGTGCAAGCCACTGAGATTTTAATGGCTAAATCTGTCTTTCATTTCCATATCATTTATGAATGATAAAGAAGAAATAAAATGTTCTGAGGCAAAGCTTCAGTCCTTCTGAAGTGCTTTCCCCATGGGTCATGATCAATGAACGTTTTATTGTTAGTTTTACATGTTCTGCCCTACATCCTTTGCTGTAACACATAACATCCCAGGATCTGCTTAAAGGCAAATTGGTACCATTGAATAACTTGCTCTCTTTTTTTTATTTTCTACCTGATCTCATCCCCAATCATTTTTCCTATCAGCAATTTTTGTTACTATTAATTTATATGCTGACCTCTAATCCATTCCTTGGTTAATGGCTTCTCTTCTCATGCATTATTCTCAATTTCCATTTTAAATGATATATTCACAACCTATTCTCCTCAATGCTTTTTCCTGTCTCTGCCATTTCCTTTGCTTTCATTTGCTTGCTGAGATCATTCTCTAAAGAAATGCCATCATAATGTCACCAATGTGCACATACTTGGGTTTACTAAATATTTAGAATTGTTCTATCTTTCTGTTGAGACTTCCCTGATATATCAAGAATATACAAAAATCTGTAAATGTTTATTTTAGTCAGGAATTGTCATTTTATGCCTATGAATTTGTTACCCATAGCTACTCATTTCACAGATCAGAAACCCAACCTTTGGTCTATCTAACACAATAATGACAACTGTGACACTAATGGTTCTCCAATCTTCCCAGTTGTGCCTGAAGACACTATAGATCAGGAGTCTCCAACCTTGGCTGCCTGGGGAATTCTGGGAGTTGAAGTCCATGAGTCTTAAAGTTCCCAAGGTTGGAGACCCCTGCTATAGATGGAACATAAGAGGTTCTCCACGTAAAACTGTAGGTCTACTACTGAGCTACCATTTCTTCTCCTTTAAAAAAAATTAGTAAAAAGGAGGAATGATAAAGTAATGTAGTGGAATATGGAACATAGTATAAGCATGAGCAATAACTGGAACTTAATGTGTGGTCCCGATTCTTTGTTCCTGACACAAGCTTGTGGAATAAATATATCACAATGGTAATCTCATACAAAATTCCCATTAGCATAAATCTGGATTTTGTTTCATTTTAATTATACTGATTTGGAAAAATAGCCAATGTAGATAAGTTGAGAATGAAAACTGTCAATGCCTCTAAAAAGCATGAGAGATTGTTTGTCTGGTTGTTTGTGATAAATGCAGAACAAAAGAAACTTTTAATCTGATTAAGTTCCATCTTTGAATGAAGATCATGTCTAGACTTCCCCAGAAGATTTTGTGCCATTCTGGATTAAATAGCTAAACGAAAATTCTTAATTTTTCCCTGAAATTATTTTAGCATGGTTTTAGCCGATTCATCTTAAGACAACCAGATATTTGTGGCTTATTTTAAAATATGTTCCACTGGACTATGAAAAATCAAGTCTGAAAAATGCCTGATGAAATCCCAACTTTATACAAGGAGACAAATCCCACCTTTATACAAAGAAACAAATTCCTTTTATGTCCAACCACACTTGGCCAATAAAGAATATTCTGTTCTGTTGCCACAAAGAAGAGGGAGTCAAACTATTCTCCAAAGCACTTGAGGGCAGGACAAGAAGCAATGGGTGGAAACTAATCAAAGATAGAAGCAACCTAGAACTAAGAAGAAATTTCCTGACAGTTAGAACAATTAATCAGTGGAACAACCTGCCTCCAGAAGTTGTGAGTGCACCAACACTGGAAGGTTTTGAGAAGAGACTGGACAACCATTTGTCTGAAATGGTATAGGGTTTCCTGCCTGAGCAGGGGGTTGGACTAGAAGAGATCTCCAAGGTCCCTTCCAACTCTGTTATTCTATTCTATTCTATTCTATTCTATTCTATTCTATTCTATTCTATTCTATTCTATTCTATTCTATTCTATTCTATTCTATTCTATTCTATTCTATTCTATTCTATTCTATTCTATTCTATTCTATTATATTATATTATATTATATTATATTATATTATATTATATTATATTATATTGACTGTCAATGTGGAAGTCTGTATTTGGTCTAGGAGTGACATGGCATAATATCAAGACAGCAGGAACAATTTGTCAGAAGATCTAAGAGCTTGGAGAGAAACAGATCTAGTTATTACCCCAAACTATTCTTCTTAATTGCTCATCATAATTGTGAAACTGATTGTAATTTATATGGATGAAAGCACTTGGACAAATGATTGGATAACTTCTTGAATATGCATTGATTGCGTGATCATCTGGATAATTTTCTTTTAAAATGTGTTTGTGTTAGAACAGAAAAGGACTACAGGAACTCTGAAGCTCCTTGGCAGTGGAAGCCTCATTTTGATTTTACATTATCATCATACATTATAAAAGAAATGATAGAAAATATCACTGTGGTGAGGACGGTGAGCTCAAGTACCAGAAATCTAACGCTTCCTATTTATAGTGCTATGTCATCTTTTTCTGAAATAACAGCATCCCATATTTTTAATAGTTTTGCAGAAAGGATGTAACAAGTGCCACTTTTGATCACATCAAAGAAACAGATTTTTGTTCCCAAGTGGATAATTGTAAGAATAGTATAGCCTCACATGTGTTCCTAAACCTGATTCTGGGAAGCACATGGACTCTGATAATAGACATATCAAGGAGCCTTTGTGATTAGTACTACTGGTTGTCCTCAACTGATCAAGGTAATTGAGCCTGGAATTACAGTTATAAGAAGCGGCAGTCATTAATCATGTTGCCATATAACCATCTCTGATTTTACTATCTTTTTTGTAGCAGTCATTAAGCAAAAACCACAGTTGTTAAGTGAATCTTATGGTTGTTAAGCAAACACAGAGGTTTTAAGTGAACACGGGGATTGTTAAGCAAACCCATTTTCTTCAATAAACATTTTTTTTTGCTAGAAACTGACAGTAAATGCCAGAAACAGGCACAAAATGTTGAAAATCAGAGTCATGTTACCTTGAGGTAATATGGGAGGCCTATACGTTTGTTAAATAAATAAATGTGCTCACAGGATGCTTTGAGCAGCTGTAAATGTGAACCATTTGCCAAGCACCAAAGAGCAATCACATGACACTCTCTCTCTCTCTCTCTCTCTCTCTCTCTCTCTCTCTCTCTCTCTCTCTCTCTCTCTCTCTCTGTGCAAACAGCCATAGAAACTCCAGAACTAGGTTATACATAACCCAAGGGAGCTCTGTCATAACTTTGAATGGTTGCTAAACAACTGGCCATTAAGCAAGGATGACCTAATCTACAATAGCATTATGCTCCATTGCTTTTTTCTGATTCTTGTTTAAAAGTCTCCAAATTCTGGGCCATCAACTTCTGCTGGTGAATTCACCAATCAACTGTTTTATGTGAAATAAAACCTTAATTTCACTCTCTTTTCCTCTTTACCCTGCATAGCTTTATGGACATCTATTGCATTCTCCCTTGTCTTTTTTTTTTTTTTCAAATTAAAGAGCTCCAAATGCTGAAATATTTCATTATAGTGTAAGGTCCCAGTCCCTTACTTGAATTTGAGATACCATATCAATCTAATCAGATAACCCAAGTGGAGACTTCTTGATCAAGCAGCACTTTATTTGACCAAATTAAGCAGCTGGGTGGCCAACAATCTGAAACACTGGCAGAGTTACGTCCAGAAGTGCCACGCATTAGAAAGTTGGTATCATTGCTTTATAAACTTTGTTAGCCAATGAAAATCAGACAACAGAGCCATTACATCATAAGAAAGACATCAATCATTCCTGTACACTCCCTTATTCCCTCCTTCAGTATATCACATCCATGTACATGTTTCCCAAGCTTGCATGAAATTTCTCTGGTGCAAAAGCTGATTACAAAAAAGCAAGAAAGCAACAGTTAGACTAAACAATTTCCCTTTATTCCAGAACCCTTCAATAGGAAAGGATTTCTAACCCTTGGTTGTTTTGTTCCTCTTTGTATATTTTTATAGTTCTATCATTTATGTTTCCAGGTATAGCAACAGCAACTGTATGGAGTGACCCAATGGTGGTTCCACTAAGAATTTTTATAAAAACATTATGAAATTAGCAGTTTTATTTTCAAACCATTTCCTAAATTATCTCCAAAGTTATAAAACTATCTCCAAAACATGATAATGATATGTAAGCCGATATCTTTATTCAGGAAAAACCAGTTTCAAGTCCGTGCACCCACTGAATAAGTTTGCACCAATCATCCACTCACTCTTTAGTCCAACCTATCTCAGGGTGTCCTTGTTGAGATAAAATTGGAGGAAATACTGCTGCATACATTATTTAGAGCTATGAAAGAGAAGTAAAATACAAAATCAAATCAATAAATAACTATCCTCCCCACCTCCAATCCTTTTCCTGATCATTCATTGTAAGATTTATAATGTGTGTACTTAGGATTTCCGCCCCCCCCAAAGGCAATTATCATCAGCATTAAATTCTACTTTTCCGCCCAGAATTTTACCTGCACTGAACAGATACGGTGAAGAGGATTCATAATATATTTAATATAGAACTACCAAACCAAATACTTCAAATCAGAAAGGCACCTGTGTATCTCTTGTTTTTTTTTACAAGAAGGTCAAGAACGGCCATGTGAATTACTGCATGTTGTTGAGGTTTTGCACACTATGATGTTTTCCTGGGCATCAACATGTAATTTTTTTGTCTGCTAATATAAAATGGAAAAAAAAAAAAGAAAGCTCAAAACACACTGGTACCTTCTGTTTATCTGAGATCAGAAGAAGGAACTGTTGTGATATAGCACCATCTTCAGGTGTATAACTATAGTATACTTGATCAAAGCACTTCTGGAAATACCTATGCATTCTTCCTTTTCTTTTCTCTTCTCTTTTCTTCTCTTCTCTTCTCTTCTCTTCTCGTCTCGTCTCGTCTCGTCTCTTCTCTCTTCTCCCCTTTTTCTTTTCTCTTCTCTTCTCTTCTCTTCCTTTCATTTTCTTTTTCTTTAAAATATACTCCCTAAAGCAAAAGTAGGATCTGAATATAGAATGTAGTTGAAACAGTGGAGACATAATAGCAATGGCAATTATGTGCATAATTGGAGCTATTAGATTATTTATAGCTACATGATACAGAGGCTTTCCAGAACAAAAAAAATGTTAGGATAAGCAATAGTGCCATAATAAACTGCAATGACTAAATATATTTACACATTATATAAGCAGAAGAGGATACATCTTACACTTGTTTTTGTTTTAAAAATGTATTGATTTTCTTTCATGTTTAAAGGTAAGCAATATTTAAAACATTTGTAAAAATAGATAGTCATTATCAAAACACACATGTGAAAATATGACAGAGGGAAAAGGAGTTACTTTGATATGCAACTGCAGATTTTGCATTTTATTTTTTACCTACTACTAAATCTTCAGTGTGCATATAGAAGAAGGCTACTGCTGAGCTATATGGGAGCTGCTGAGTGGGATTATGCCTAACACAATGAGCTCAACTTGTTCCATGCCTGGAATTGGTGGTTTGAGTATTTCAAACATGGTATAAAACATTCTTGTTCTAAAATGTTTTATCTTAAACATTAGACAAAACACAAGCATTTTGATCTGAGCTCAGGACAAAAGTGGTCTCTTTGGTCACATGGTTTTGTGCAATCCAAAACCAGGGCAATCTTGGCAAAAGAGGGGATGAATTGATGGTAGAAGTTGGCAAAACCTAGAAAGCTCTGGAACTGTTTGCGGGTTTTTGGGGGCTGCCATTCGATTATAGCTTTTACCTTGGCTGGATCCATCTCAATGCCTTCGTTGGAGATTCTGTAGCCGAGGTAATCTAATCGGGTCTGGTGAAATTCACATTTTGACAATTTGGCATAAAGCTTGGCATTCAAGAGTTTCTTTAACACTTCTCTCACCAGTTTTATGTGATCAGTCATATTCGTGCTGTATATAAGGATATCGTTGAGGTACACCAGAACCCCTTTGTACAGGTGATCATGTAGAACCTCATTAATCAGCTGCATGAATACGACTGGGGCTCCCTGTAGTCCAAATGGCATGACCTTGAATTGATAGCTCCCCATGGGGCAGTTGAAGGCAGTCTTCCACTCGTCTCCCTCCTTTATTCTCACTCGGTAATATGCTTCTCTCAGGTCTAATTTGGTGAAAACACTCCCCTTAGCCAGATGAGTTAATAAGTCCTGTAGGAGGGGGAGGGGTATTTGTTTTGCACACTCACAGTGTTGAGACCCTTATAGTCTACGCAGAGACGAAGAGACCCATCTTTTTTTCTTTAAATAACATGGGTGCTCCCACGGTTGATTTGGCCCGTTCAATGAACCCCCTCGCTAGGTTCTTATTCACGTATTGCTGCATCTCTTCCATTTCGAGGGGGGACATAGTGTACATTCTCGGGCGTGGGAGCTTGGCTCCTGGCACCAGTTTGATAGAGCAGTCATTGAGCCTGTGAGAGGGTAGGACATCACATTCATTTTCACTAAATGCCTCTGTTAAGTCCCGGTATTCATTGGGGATGAGTGATTCATCTGGTGACGGTGAGGCAGCTATGAGTGCTCGCTCATTAGGTGGCCTAAAGTGTCCCGCAATGTCAGTTGAATCAGTGGGAGGCTCAAGCCCTAAAGGTAGTCTCACAGTTCTCATTCTTTTCTCCCACCAGATAAATGGCTTCCATTTGTCCAACCAGGCTAAGCCTAGAATCACAGTTTCAGTCATTTTTGGGGCCACCAGGAACTGAATAAATTCCCAGTGCGCACCTATTTCTAGGCGTAAGGGCTCAGTTAATTGTGTGACTAAAGTCCCTCCCATCAGGGAGCCATCAGCTTGCTCGAACCTCACAGGTTTGGAGAGTTTCTTTGCCCGTATGCCCATTTTCATGGCAAAGGGTAGGCTAATAATGCATCGGGTGCATCCAGAATCAATTAGTATGTTTAAGTCTATTTGTGCCCCCGACTTAGGGATTATAAACTTGGCGGGCAGTGAAAAAGATGGAATTTGTCGACTCACCATCGGGTCGTTCTCTCCTCCGTCGTCGCCATCAAAGGAGGGTAGAGCAGGGGCTGGTCCACCTGGAGTCCCGGCGTCCTCTTGTGTGGGAGATGTAATCTGGGTAACAGGTGCTTGCGTGGCCCGGTTGGATTTTTCTCTCATTAGCCCCTGGGCAGGTCTCCTTCTCGCCACTAGTTCCGGACTGCTCTGCAATTGGGGGTAGGGGACCGGACAGTTTGCTGCTCGATGTCCCTTCTGTCCGCACCAGAAACACTTAATTGACGGGCCTGCAGGTGGCCTGGGTCTTTCAGCCATCGCAGTAGTCGGAGGGTTTCATGGGGGTGATTGTTGTTTGGGTTGCTTTGGTTGCTGCTTGGATTCAGGTGGGGGAGGCTTCTTATAGTGGGCGAGCTGAACGTATAGATTCTCCACTGTCTGGTACCACTCATGTAGTTGATCAGGTACTGCTCGAATAATGCAGGCCTGAGAGAGGTGATCATCTAATCCCTCAATGAAGTGATGGATTAGGGACTGCTCTGGCCACCCCCCTATCCAACCTGCTATCTTGCGAAACTCTCGCATGTAGTCCAGGGCAGGCCTGCCGGCTTGTTTTATTTTGTGGATTTGTTCTCTTGCTTTTAGGTCATGGGATGGGTCCTCAAATCTTTCTTTCAGACCCAGGAGGAAGAGGTGGGGATCTTCCAATTCTGGGGCTTGCTCATTATATAAATTGTTCAGCCATTCGGATGCTTCTCCCTCTAGGCTGGATGCAATCACATCAACCATAGCCCCTGGGTCCGGGTAGAGATAGGCCCAGCGATTCAAGTGAGAGCGTACTTGGTTGAGGAAAAAAATCAGTTTCTCTGGGTCCCCATCGAAGGTTGCTCTGAAAGGTGGAGCAATTATAGGCTGTTGGGCCCCCCACTGTGGCTGTTGCTGCTGGCCCAATCCTGGTTGCTGGTTTATGCCCAGGGGTTGCCCGTTTGGGGGTTGGGGCCAATCTCCTTGCTGTGGTCGTTCTCCCACCAACTGCTGATCTCCTGGCCCCTCCACCACCCCAAGCTGTTGCAAGGTTTCTATTAGCTGTGGCAAGCTCAGAAGTTGGTTGCTCCCTGCCTGCTTCGAATGCCACACTCCCCATTGTTGCAGAGGCTTCAGACTGGAATTCCCTCTCTGTTCGGGGCTGGAGTCCCTGATAGAGGAAGACAGAGTCTGAAAGGCTGTCTGATACGAAATGGGGGGGCTGTAGGCTTCTCTCTGCAGGAGTAGATCTCTGCCTCTCTCCTCTGAGGTTTGAGATATTTCCAGTAACTCACCCAGGCCTTGAGTGGCAGTTTGCCCATTGTCTGTCCACCGGTTCTCATTCGTCTGCCAAAATTCATTTTCCCACAGCATGCTGTCTGTTACTTCCCCCTCTGGGTTATCAGCCGCTGCCGGGTTGTATTCAACAAACTCTCATTTCATGATAGATGGTCTTCCTCCTGAATTCTTGTCATTCTCACTCCAGCCTAGGAGAAAGAGGTGGGGGTAATGCACCTCCAGTTGTTTGAAAAGGTTTTAGTTTCTGGCATGTTGATATGGTTCTGAAGGAAGAGGCTTTTAAAAGAAACTAGGCATTGTTTTCCTTTAAGAAACTTTTTAATAGCAAACATAACTTTGGCACAGACATGGAAGGATGCCAGAAACTGAATTTCTCTGGCTTGCGTCTATCTTTACTTGCTAAACCCCTCCCTTATTTTACAGTCATAAATTACGTCTTCCAATTAGGCTGGAGGCCAAAAATTCATTTCCGTTCCTCTCCCGTACTTTCCTCATAAATCTCCTCCTTTTCTATGTCATCTGAATTAACTCTAAAAATACCAGACAGTTCTGCATATCTTGTCAAAGCAATACTATCCTATATTAACAGCGTTGACAACAATAATGACAACATTCAACAATATACATATATACTTCTTGAGTACTGACCAGAGCAGAAAGGAGGGATATAACCAATATAAATAAATAAATAAATAAATAAATAAATAAATAAATAAATAAATAAATAAATAAATAAATAAATAAATAAATGAAGGAATGAAGGAAGGAAGAAAGAAAGAAAGAAAGAAAGAAAGAAAGAAAGAAAGAAAGAAAGAAAGAAAGAAAGAAAGGAAGGAAGGAAGGAAGGAAGGAAGGAAGGAAGGAAGAAAGAAAGAAAGAAAGAAAGAAAGAAAGAAAGAAAGAAAGAAAGAAAGAAAGAAAGAAAGAAAGAAAGAAAGAAAGAAAGAAAGAAAGAAAGCCTGACAATTTGGGGAAAAGAAGTACAGGGGTTTGGGACCAAGTTTTTCCCACCCACCTCCCTTTAACTTTTGCTTTATTTTGTTTGTTTGTTGGTAAGTTTGGGGGGAAAATAATAGATGGTATTTTCATTTTATCAAACCTCTTTTGCAGCATGGCTTTTAGGAAAGATAAACAATAATAATGTTACCTTAGATTGTTTAACTGCAGATGAACTAATATTTGTACACTAATATTACATTTACCTCCCTTGTGAACTTGTCAATTTGTATATGATCTTTTGGGGAGGTTGGAAATGAACAAGCCATGGATAAACAAACCTGTAAAGATTGACAGAATGTCAGGGACAAAAATCGCCTTTTGTAAGAATCATTTTCCCACCTATCACCTCTGAAAACATAAGGGATAACTAATTTAAAATTGAGTGAGATTAGATTTATAATTAACTTTCAATGGGCTGTTTGGAATGGTTTCATTAAGTCTCCTTTTAATTGCTGCAAAAGTTCTGGAAAGGTTGGTTATCCAGCCATCATGATTCATACTCATGAAATTGAGATAGCTGCCAACCCAGATTATTTGCTTAAACTGTCTTGGTTCTTCCTGTCATGATACACTTATTCTGGTGTTTTATACAGCTGAATCTGAAGTTTAACACATTGTATGCCAAGTAGCAGTTCTGATTTGCTGCTCAACTTCCTAGTTGATATGATCTCCACTGAAAAATCATCTTTTTCAGGGATAAGTAGCGGATGTGCACAATGGTATAGTAATCCTGTGGGTGGACTGCAGTGCAAAGAATCTGAAATATATAATTGAGCTTTTAGATATGGATTGTGCATGTATGTCTAGAGTTTTGATCTAATTAAAGAGAAAACAAAGCCTATTTTAAAGTAGCTTTGTTTAATAATTTGTTCCGATTGAACATTTCTCTTGTGCCTACTATTGTTATTTATATTCTGGCTTGTGAACAGCCTCTGAAAACACCAACCATCTGTTGGCTTAGTCATAAACAGAACTTTCTGGCAATCAACATCATGGCTATCACAATACACTACCAGTAGATACAAAGAAACTCCATCCCCCAAATGATAGATTATCCTGCTAGACTTTTTGTGTGTGTGTTTGTGTATGTGTTTATTGGTAATGCACACAGACATTCAGGCTGTATTTCCTGCCTCCCCTTCCCCCCAAAATTTAAATTGTTCTAAATCTGAGTTCATGCATGCCAATTTTCTTAGGCAATGTGGTGTAGAACAGTAAAGTAGAGAAATATCATTAATATTGTGCATCGCACTATACTCTATGTGCATGCATGTTTTGATCATAGGATGAGTTCTGAGTAAGGTTTCTGGAAAAGAAAAATTCTCAGTCCTTTAAGCTGCAAAAATGATCGATATCTGGCAAATATTTTTGTATCTACTTGAGCCACGCTGCATGGAGAAGAAAAGGCAAAATATGTGTGCCAATCAAACTAATGATTCCTCAGGAGGTTTGAGGAAAGGGTCAACAAAAAAGACTGAATATGAATTCAGAAAGGTCACCTTTGATGTTGTAAAGATGAAGTAGACCAAGGCAATACACTCTTAGCCTTTTGAAAAAGTTGGCCACAGATCCTCATCATTATAATGAATAAATGTAATAATTATGAATCTAGCATCAAAACAATGGGTGTTTTTAACAGGACTAAGACTTCAAGAGATTCTTCACACAGTTTTTGGGCCAAGGTCTTGATTTCAAAACAGTGAGGGAGCTTATCCTCTAGAACAGGACTGTCCAACCTTGGCAACTTTAAGACCTGTTGGCTGGGGAATTCTGGGAGATGAAGTCCACAAGTCTTAAAGTTGCCAAGGTTGGACACCCCTGCTCTAGAAGGTTCAATATTTGAATGCCTTCTCATTCTTCTGCATGCAGATGCAGATGATATGCTTTACTTCTGCTTAACCAGATAACCCAAACAAATGTTTAAAGCAGCCATGCCAAGCTTTTTTTAAAGGTGTAGCTTCCTTAACATTTTGAGGAGGAACATCCTGATTGTGCCAGTTATATGATGTTTCCCCATTCCAATGTCTTGCACTAACTCCATTTGTAAATCCATTTCTTTACAAATGATTAAAGGCACTCAATATTTAAGCTGCTCTTGTCTGGTGCTTATGCTGAGTTCTCTTAGTTTGCTCAAAGATATCTGTCTAGATTGAAGCAAATAAAGGCCCATGACTATTTGGAAGTTGATGTGTCTATTTCAGGTGAGTGGGGAAAATAGAAATAAAGCCAATGGAAACATAAGAAGCTTGGAAAGAAAAACAATAATTAAAAAAAAAACCTGCTTCTGCTGGATTTTAAACCAGCAACTTTCCCTTCCTATAACGAAAGAACTGTAAAACAGGCACAGGGAAATGGAGGTGTATAATGATGGTAAGCACTGGCCCAGTGTTGTTCTTAATCTGAACTCTGGAGGAAAAGAGATAAATCTGATCCTGTTTGACCCCATGATTTGAGGTTTTATTTCCATACCTAGTACAGCTATTTTTTTTGTGTAGACATGTCTAATTGTGAAGGAAATGAAATCACACCTGCATTTTTTATGCTAGAAGAAAATAATTGATAAAGAATAAGATGACAGGAAATCAGACAAGAGACTGAAAATTAATTCAGATAAAATGAAAAGGGTTCAGATGGTTTGGGGAGTCACTATTTTTCAGTTAATGGTCAGCAAGTTTCTAACTGAAGATAATTTTGCTATATTTGCAGACATACAGTCCTTATTAGGGAACAAGTGTAGAGTAAGATCTCTACACTTTTATGTAGAGTCAATTTTATGACTAGTGGCACAGTCAGTGGGTGAGAGGAGCTGTTCTATTATTAAGATGACACAAATCAGCCTCTTTCAGGCCAGTGTGATATCCCATCTGCCCATCACAAGTTAATTTCTAATTTGAGCAAGGGGATTCATTCAGATAGTCCTTCAGATAGTCTATCTTTGGTTGGCTGCTGATTGTGTGTAAATTACTGATCTATTCTTCAAAGGTAGAAATCATTAAAACCATTTTGAGGTTTTCTGGGCAAGGACTCAAAATACCCACACCAAGCTTTCAAGCTGCTATTTTGTGGCCTTCAGGAATGGATCCGGGAGATATTCCATTCATTCAACTATTTGTATAGATCTACTGCTGGGAAACCTTTTTCACACAAGGCTTTATTAGTATAGAACAGGTCCAATAACCCCGACAATAATATATTTATAGTTCTACTTTGTAACTGCAAAAACTACGGGATTGCAAACCATTACCTGCATCTGATTTCCTATTGTTCAGCCTGATATAGATATTTTAAAAGTTAGGTATCATTTAATCTAGTTTTTCTCCTGTGACTACACTAAAAATCAAGATGTATTATAGTTAGTTCTCATTGTTTGTGGAAGCTTCAGTTTTGCTAAACATGTGCATTGTAATCTATGCATTATCGGACACTATAATTTGAAGAACTTGATGCTGATCCAGATTTAGTAATATTTGGAACAAACTCAGTAAAATGAGTGCACTTTAGTCATGGCTTATACTATTGTAACAATTTCAGATATGACTAATCCCATATTTTGAGTTTTTCCTGTACAACTATAAAAACAAGAAGAAAAAATATATACAAAATAAGGTTTTCAACTTGAAAATCCAACAGGTGTGTACCAAATACAGACAATAATTATGACAAAATGTGCCTATCTTTTTCCAGATATGTTGCTGAACAATATGTTTAATCTCTGCACAAATTATAAAGAAAACATTGCCTAGTCCAAAGCACCTGTAAGGGATCTGACAGAAAAATTAAAATGAAAGTAACTACTTTTCACTTTCTCAGTTTTTAGAGAGTTCTGTGATTCCTTAGGGTTTTTCCCCCTTTATGGTAAACTCAGATTAAAAGAAAGATGAAAATTAAGATGATAATTTGTTGTCCTAGGTGAAGTTCTGATAAATTGTTGAAAGTCATTGGAAAATAGCCGCTATCATCTTTGACTAGAAAAGTTACCTATAAATGATAGCATTAAGCTCAGTTTTCATGACTCCACCAACTCAAAGGCATGGGATTAAAATGGAGTTCATGGGAGAATAGCACAACAGAATTCACTGCTCCCTAAGAGTAATATTAATGCTCATTTCAGCTTTGCCAAAAAGCACCTGGATTGTTCTCCAGATATCTAGAAAGACTGTTCCATGGACAGATGAAACAAAATTGGGTGCTTTCAGGCTACATAACTGTTAATACATGTGGCAAAAATGAAATACTGAATTCCACATTAAGAACCTTATACCAATTAACAAGCATGAAGTTGGTTCACAATGTTTTGCTGCCTTTGGATCTGCATGACTTGCTACCGCCAAAATAAATAGAAATGTTTCTATGTAATAGTGAAATCCATAACAGAATATTAGGTCTTGTACCCATTACCTAAACTGAAGTTCTAGTGCAAGGGTGTCAAACTCGCAATGTCACGTGACGTGTCGCGACATATCGTGGCTTTTTTGCCATTGCCGGCAATGGAGTGGGCGCGGTTTCGCTAAGATGCATCTGGCCCGCAGGTCGGCAGTTTGACACCCCTGATCTAGTGGGTCAAGCAAGAAGTATTTTGGATCATCTCCAAAATTCAGCCAAGCCAACAAAAGAATGATGAAGAACAAATCAACAGTTCTGGAATGGCTGCAGTAAGTCAAAGCTCTGATTAAACTTCATAGAAATATTGTGGCAGCATTTGAAATGCGTAGTTTATATTAGACAACCTTCAAATGTTATGAGTTGGAAGACTTTTTCATGGAGGAATGGTCCAAATTCCTACATAGTGAGTGAAAGACCGTTCAGTAATTACAAGAAGCATTTGCCAGATGTTACCACAGCTAAAAGTGATGTAACTTGTTACTGAAACTGGGGGCTAATAATTTACTCACATTGGCACACTACATGTTGGATGACTTTATGGATGATTCCCAGCCCCCCAAACTATTAAATTTTAATAAAAAAATAAAAGACCCAAAAACAAAGAATAAACTAAAAAGGGAAGATAATTGAGGGAGAGATACAAAAAAAGTAACTTCTGACTTTCTTTGATAGCAATAGCAATAGCATTTATACTTATATACTGCTTCACAGTACTTTACAGCCCTCTCTAAGCAGTTTACAGAGTCAGCATATTGCCCCAACAGTCTGGGTCCTCATTTTACTGACCTTGGAAGGATGGAAGGATGAGTCCACCTTGAGCCGGTGAGAATCGAACTGCTGGCAGCCGGGAGTCAGCAGAAATAGCCTGCAGTACTACATTCTAACCACTGCACCACCAGGGCTCAATTACAAATATAAAATACATAACCTCTCACTCTAAAAAAAATCATAATAGTACAGTGTTTCTATAATCATAAACAGATCTAATAGTGAAATCCCCAAATTAAACTTTCATTTCTTTCAGTTTCAAGCAAAAAAATCAAAAAGTGGATTAGAAACAAAGCTAAACAAGATTTTTTTAAAAATGAAATTGATTAAACAAGCAATTAGGTGTTGTTTATTCATGCAGACTCACTTTATATGCAGTATCAGTATCTCTGGTAATATTCAATGACAAAGGTATAGAAAAATTAAGAAAATCTGGAAAGTTGGTACAGGGGAACTAGCAATTCCATATGTGAAAACTGATGCAATCTCAGCTTTGCAGCAGTGTACTATTTATGCTGAGAGATGATAAAGGATGAACCAGATACAGATCATGTTGTTACTTGTTTGGACACAGGTTTTCCAATTGCAAGATAAACTTTTTTTTTTTTTTTTTTGCAGAGTTGGATAATTGTTACTAAGTGGGAATATACTCTCTATTAAATATAGATAGATACATAATCAATTCTGTGTTTGCAAAAATCTGCCCTTTTTCCAGTTCTGCAGTCTGTTTCACAAGATAGAAGTCTGGTCTTTGCAATAACCAGGGAATGCACTGAGTAGATCAGCAATGATTTGTGTTGTGTAACTGAGTGCCAACAGAAAATAATGAGGGCTGGCATCTTTGCTTTTCAAGCTGGTAGATTTAAGCCCCAAATGTCTGCTTCTGTCATTAAGAGTGTGCTGAGGCAGGATATTCAGCCATGATGTAGGAAGTTGGAAATTAGTTTACATAAACATTTCAAAATACAGGCAAATTATAAACAAGAAGCTGGCATAATTATGTCTTCAGTTCATAGCATGCTTTAACCCAGAACACTTACGGTCATTTTCATCCTTTATCCATAAGTCTTTTAGGAATTTAAGATCATGTTTAAAAGCTTAACTAACTAAGAGGTGTCACACTGAATGAAAGTATTATGAAGTGATTTGAGTTTCAGTTGAAGTTCATTTCATTAAGTGAAGGTAAAATGTCCAGATCAGAATTCATTCAGTGTTAGGTCGACCTATATGTCATAGGCAGTTTGGCACCAAAAGACACTGTTACTGTTTTAGCTGTTCAACAGCTGATAATTAGATCCAGACTGATATTACAGCATGAGCTTAGTGCTTATGGTTGGATCCCATCCATCCAAATTATATATCTTAAGAAAATATTCCATTTGTTTCAGAAAGACAATTTATCTGGTATACCATGAGAAAAAATAAATGGAATGATCAAACATAATTGGTTGGAATGGGAAATATCAACTATCAATTCAATTCAAAAGTTGAGAGTTGATTTTCTTCATCTTCCCAGTTCAGTTGAATGAATTCAGATCCCTGTTTTAGTGAAAAGTGGGCATGTTTGGGCATAGATGTCCATTGAAACCACCACTGTAATTTGAATGCCTCCAATTTGGTCTGCAGAGTTCAATTCAAAGAAACAATCCAATCATCAATCCAAACTGTCTGAAATGACTGTTAGAACTGATATCAATATTGATTCTTTCTGACATCTAACAAGAAGTGTAGTATAATCAACTTTTGAAAAGAGCCTCGGGAAATTATTCTAGGATATATACGTATTTTAAACTGAGTTTGGGAGAAAAAAAGAAAACGTATAGCATCCCATGAATATGAATAAATTAATTTTTAGTTTCCAATTTAACTCAGTAATTTAACTCAACCACAAATTCCTTTCCTATTTATATCAATGAAGGAGAATAGTTGTAGCTCAGGGTTGAAATGAGGGATCCTTGGTGCTCTCTGAGCTTGCTTGTTTTCTTGCAGCTGTTTCATTACCCTAACTAGGTAACATCATCAGTGCTTTGCTGTCAGTTTATTATATTCTGGTGGCTTACCTGTCTTGGGGGGGGGCGGTTTTAGGGATTCTTTGGTTGGGCTGTTTACTAATGGTTCTGTGGCAGTTTCTTGACTGGGGTAATTGCTTATTTGATTGTTGGTCTGAAGTTGACCTTGTAGCTAATCTATGCTGATCTTAGTGCTGATTACTGGTGGAGAGGTGCTGGAGTCTTTTTCTCTTTTGGGCTGGTTGATTGCTTCTTTTGCATAGTCTCTAGATGTTGTTAATGTCTATGAGTCTATTGATGGCTGATTTGTCAGAGTGCCAGGCTTCTAGAAGTTCCCTGGCATTTTTGGATTTGGCCTGGTCTAGGATTGTCACATTTTCCCATTTGAAACTATGGTTAAATCTGTCTATATGTTGTGAAATTAAAGAATTTTCATCGTGCCTTTTGACTGCCAGTTGGTGTTCCTGGATGCGTTCTGCCAGTCTTCTGCCTGTTTGTCCTACATAGTGGTTGTTGCAGTTCTTACACTGTATGTTGTAGATGACATGAGTATAAATAAAGAGGAGACTTAAGCCTACCTGACTCAAAACTGAAGCTTATTTTTATTTAGATGAAAGACTGTGTGACAGTGAGAATTAGAAGGCTATTGGAACTGAAAGTGCACAATTTGAGATTTGGGTGGCACGGTTTTCTACGGTACGACTAAGTTAAGGTTACTATAGTTTTCAAAAATCATTTTGTTAGACATGCCATATTGAGATGGAATAGATATAAATTTAGGTTGTGTATGAAAATATATTTATGGTTGTCACCCCAAGAAGAATATTACAGAAGAGAAATGATAACTAAGCATAAGGCTAGAGAAGACCCACAAGATATGGTTCTCTGAACTTGGATTAATTTAAGAAGAAGGAACATAATTCCAGGAAATGCTTTGACTTAGAAATATAGAATCCATTTATAGGCAATTCTATAGATTGGCTTGTTTGGGGAGAAGGAACAAATGATGAAACAAAATGTTGCAATCCATATATGGCACATGTCATGACATACAAAATCACTGAAAATAGTAATTGAAATAAATGCATTTGATGCTATCCAATGTTAAGCATTTGTAAATCTCCTTAATTCAGTAGGAGTTAAACATGC
The DNA here is from genome assembly GCA_023970755.1 of Azemiops feae. Taxonomy (NCBI): domain Eukaryota; kingdom Metazoa; phylum Chordata; class Lepidosauria; order Squamata; family Viperidae; genus Azemiops; species Azemiops feae. Next base: position 3,381,863 of record JALGBA010003850.1, read on the forward strand.
CTTTAACTTTCTTCCATTAAATTTAATGGTTCCAATATTTGAACTCTCTTTTACTTTTTTTTTTTTTAAAATGTATGTCCGTTAGTGATTTGAAATAGTTCTCTAAAGCATGCTTCGGGTGACTTATCACCAGGAGTGAGTTTTGCTTATGATTTTCTTCTTCTTCTTAAAAAACCCTGACAATAAGATTGGAACTGAAATGTCACATAGGTTAGTAACTATATCAACAAGTCTATATCACATTCATCTGTATTTAATGTGTCACGAATCCCCTTTGCTACCTGGCTACGATGCTAGTAATACCAAATAAGAATCTTCATCCCATAGAAGAATTGAGAGAAAAAAGGTCTCAAAGCTATCATTTAACAGGGAAATTCTGAAATCTTTGCTGTCAACCAACTTTTAAAAAATTGTTTCATTGAGTTATGCAACCATTTTGATTGATATGGTCAATGAAAGTATCTAGTTTTGAGGGACTGATTGGATTTCAGTCTGTAGTCATAGAAACAGAAATAAATTGGAATGGGGAAAAACACCACTATGGAAATGCATGTAAATTGCCAAGGTCAGGAAGAGCACTAACCATGAAATGTAACCAACTCTCTGAAACATTTATATTTTAATTACAATTCTTTAGGAATCAAGATTTTTATGCACAGATAAATCTCTAGTAACCATTTCAGTAGTTTCTGGTAAAAGTGCATTGGAAAGCAAGCTATTTCTCTATTATATATGTTAAATGGCCTATGTTTCAGAAAAAGGCAATCTATTGCTTTCCAAATGTTCTAAACTACAACTGCCATTATCTCTGGCATGACCATGATGGTCAAATCAAAACCGATCCAAAATCAGTCCAAATTGCAGTCCAAAAAATCTGGAAGACACTACAAATGCTCATTTAAGCAGTGTAAGTATGGAAATTGAAATCATACAGTTGCTCTTTAAAATTTCAGATGCCACTCAACTATTCCTGTTTGGTTTTCAGAGTGGCTGACCTTTTACAGCACAATGATAAAATGGAATAAATGCATCTATTGTATCTTTTGCAGAAGTTCAAGAGATATGATGCCTCTCAATTGCTGAAACCCAAGATTGCTGGAAACCTAAACAGTGCAAGAAAGATGTTTTCTTTCAAAGCCAGAACAAAACTGTCCATCTAGATGAGTGTTTGTCGATCTTGGCAACTTGAAGATGAATGGATGAACTCCCAGAATTCCCAAGCCAGCATGCTGGCTGGAGAATTCAGGAGTTGAAGTCCACACACCTTTAAGTTGCCAAGATTGAGAAATACAGATCTAAAACAGTATGTTGGGATGTTCCAATTGGCTGAATGTTATGTAACAGAATTTGAAACATATTCCATATTCCAGAAACAACGCTAGCAATGGACAACAATCATGTCTGGGATGGGATTCTTGTTTGTCCATTTCCTGTGTGGCAAAGCATGAAATATTATCCCCCACAATTTTGTTTAAAAATGTAGTAATATTATTGTAAGTTGTTTAATGAGTTGAAATGTCAAGTTACCTTGGACTACCCTGTATTGCCCAAGAGTTGCAAGGGCTTTAAACTGCAAGGCTTATCTTGAGTTTGTAGCAGAATCTGGTTGTGTGTATCATTGACAGCACAGTACAAGTAGTCCTCAATTTATGATCACAATTGGGAGGAGACTTCCCCTTGCTAAGCAAGGCAATTGTTCAGTGAGTGAAACCCAATTTTGCTGTCTTTTTGCTAAGTAAATCACTGTAGTTGTTAAGGGAATCATGTGATAGTTAAGCGAATCTGGCTTCCTCTATTGACTTTACTTGTTGGAAGTCAACTAGGCAGGTTGCAAATGATGATCACATGATCTGGGGATGCTAAACAACCATTGTAAATACATGCTGGTTGCCAAGTGCCTGAATTTTGATGATGTGGGGATAGTCTGATGGTCGTAAGCATGACTACTGATCATAAGTCTCTTTTTTCAGTGCCACTGTAGGTTTGAACTGTTGCTAAACAAATAGTTGTAACTTGAGGACTATTTGTACACTACCATAGAATATTTTTCTATCCCATTTCATTCAGTGAATGCTCTGCTTAGCATATGAACACTTAATAAGAGAGAGAGAGAAGGACAAGAGAAGCATAGACATCTACAAGGGGACAAATGGAAGTTCCACCTATTTGTATTGGTGCCATGATATTGCAGACATGTACAGCATGTGAAAGGCAAAAACCTTTGGATACTGTTGAAGCTTCAGGTAGGATGGCATTGCAGAATTAATGCATGCATGTAGACAAGATCAAATGTTAATATTGGCTGTTCCTAACACCAAACGAACTTAATAGCATCACATTTACCAATAATTTGAATTTAGCAGCTTCAATTGTTTGATGAATCAGTGTAGATCCGTTGAAGACCTTCCATCAGAAAGGTTTCCATCTCTCAGTAGGAGAGAAAGGGAAGTTCCATTAGCTTTAGAACTTCATTTGTTTCATTTACTTCAGAGGGCCTGCGCTGTCTCAAGAGTCTATGAATGACAGATGAAATAACAGTTACATATTATTCTCACATACAAGATGCTTTCTGCTGTATGTAAATTAACAAGGCATAGCAAACAGAAAGACAGGATTTTTGCTTTATTTTTATTGCATTTATTTTATTATACCAAGCCTATAATTTTGTACAAATAATTACCACAGGGGAAGGAAGCAAGGTCTTCTTGATTTTGACATGCTGCTTGAGTTAGATAAGTGCAAATTCATTTCTGGAAAAAGACACATAGCTGTTATTCTCCATTGCAAAGATGAACTCATTCTTTGGGAATGCCTTATATTATAACAAAATGCTCTTCTGATCAGTAACAAATTGATAAGGTGCTTTTTCTTTGAATTACTCTCTACGGCTTTTGTAATGTTACAAAATGAAATGGCAAAAATCAGAACAAGCAGAGAGGAACATTACTCGAGGCTTCGATGTAATCAATAATAAGAAATAAATCTTATTTTGCAGTCAGATCTGGACTTAAGAGTGAGGCAAGAGTTCAACACTTGCTTTGAAACAAAATGGGAGCAGGCCCATGTAGTATATCAACATAGTTAACCCACTGAGATTTTTCTCTCTCTCCCTTCTCTCCCCCTCTCTTTCTTTTTCATTCGCCATATAAAGCCCAAAGCTTTTCTCATTTTATTATTTTCCCATTAAGTGTTTTTTGATGTCAAAAATGTTGCATAAATGCTGTTTTCAGCACCTCATCTTACCAGGCACTCTTTCAAATAACTGGAATCCTGCCATTTTTAACAAAAAGGACATTAGTAAAGGCAATTGGTTACTTTATATCAGACATGTCAAACTCGCGATGTCACATGATGTTGCACGACGTATCGGGCCGGTTTTGCCATTGCCAGTAATGGGGTGGGTGCGGCTTCCATGTGACGCATCCGGCCCGTGGGCCAGCAGTTTGACACCCCTGGGCTAAACTATAATGTAATAGCAGTCCTTAAATTGTGAAGGCATATAGTCATTAGATACCAAAATGCAACAAAGTGATAATACCAAAAATTTGGTGCATTAATTATATAAAATAGCTATAATAGTTTATTCATCAGGTTCCAATGAATCTTTAGTGCTGCTATGTAGAATCTAGCGAGCTGTTCTTTGACTATGATCTGTTTGACACCCCTGCTTTATATAATATTTAAAGGAAGCTTTAAAGACTTTTAAGAATTGATTTAATTACATGAGTTTTAAAGACAATATTTTAGTGACTTTGTGTTTTACTTTTTCTGGGATATAGACAACCATTTTTTAAATAATCATAAGAGACTTTTTTAATTGGGTGGTTTGTAGCAACATTTCTTTGCAAAAGAAGAAGCAACGAAGAGCAAAATCTCTTCCTTTAGAATTTTAAAATCATCAGGTCTGATCTGGAGAAAATAATACATGTACACACACATATGCAAATGAATTAAAATAATTGTATTAAACCACAGATTGCAAACGATTATCAGATTTCAACCCCATGATCCACTGTGCGCAAGATGTTGCTAGAAATGCAGAACTTGATGAGAGATCTAAAAGGTACATTTGGATTTCTGTCTCTTTAGCCAATAAAATAAGTTGGACAATCAACTCTGGGAAACTAGAAGGACCCAAAAGGATGGAAAGAAAACATGGGAATTAGCAAATTTAACTCTACTTTCTTAGAAGATTACAGCTGGACAACTGTTTAAAAACATGGACAACACTGATTAGGGTTTAGAATTTTAAAAAATGAAGAAAGTCCTCACTCAGCCACTGCCTTATTTAGTGACTATTCACAATTACAACCATGATGAAAAAAAATAAATGTGTGACCAATTCTTGCATTTATGGGCATTGCAAGTCTGTAAAGCAAAGGAAAGCTGAAGTAATATGAAAAGCACAGTTGTGGTTTCACTTAGCAACTACTTCACTTACTGACCAAGTTGCCAGTTCCAGTTGTGCTCACTAAACAAGGAGTACCTGTTCATTCCAGCAATGTGTAATTTTAAGTGTTTTAGTGGGGATCATGTTTTGCAGATTTTATCCATGATACTTTTTTTCTATGAATATTTAATCTATCATGAGCTTCTTTTTCCTTAAAAGGAAAAAAAATCGAGCAATAGTTTGGGTGATGATGTTCCTTTTTGTTTTCCCAATTCAGATCTATAATGGTGTCATAAGAAAGGGAGAAAGAAATGAAAACAAATAGCAGCCGAAAGTCTCTCCCAAGGCAGTTGGGTAGATTTTTGCAAGGACAGTGAAGTAGTTACAAAAGATTAGAGCAGCTATCCACTTATCTCAGTTAGTCTCTGCAGTCCCAGTCGAGCTCTTACAATTCAGAAGGAACTAAAAAGCTTATCCATCTGTTTCTATATTGCAGTTGTTAATAGAGATAGTCAATGTGCATTAAGTCAATTCTGTTGAATTTTCAGGTCCTATGCACTGTTTTATTCTTATTCATTTCTTTTATCAGATAAGGGTGATCACATTAGCCTACCATGTGGCAAAATTTTAGAACAGCTCCTAATATCAGAGATGAGATAACAATCACTCAGACTGTCATCATGAGGTGCATATTAGTGGGATGTCTTTTAACAGTTTAGAAGTTTAATAAATTATTTATTTTTCAGTGCCATTGACACACAGAGTGACTCTCAGCAACTAAGAAGGTTACAAACTTCACAACGCAAAAGCAAAAATAAAAGATAAATAAATTGTATACCACACTGGGAACAAACCGCAACTCTCATATATTTAAAGAAGGTTGATGTGTCATCCTAGCCCAGTAGCTGGAGAAAGAACTGGTCTTCAAAGACAGTAGGTTCAGGGCTACAGTATGCTGTTCCATAGGACAAGTGCACTAACAAAGGAAGCACATCTTCTGAGTCCTATCAGGTGATGTCAACCCTGTCAGATCTTGTGGGATCAGAAGAGACATATGGTGTCTCAAATATTCAGGCTTCATATACTAGGGGTTTATATTTCACTACCAGCCCCCCAAACTGCAGCTGAAAGCCCACAGACAACCAATGTAGTTTACAGAGTACAGTATTACATAGTCACCAGAAATAACCCATACTACTTGCACTTCCACATTCTGCACCAATTCTGACTTCCAAGTAGTCTTCAAGGCAGCCTCATATGCTAAGCCTACTAGCAGTCCAAATAACTAAGGTATTAGTGACTGAATTAATTAGCGTAAGGACCTTTATATGTTAACAGTTAATACAGTATAGCTGACATTGGCTGTACTCAAGATAGACTTGTCTTAGCAATGTTCAGAATCCCTCATACATAGTTGTAAAATGGAAACATGGGATTTTACGTGCGCATTTTTTTAAATCTAGTTTAAATTGCAGGTATAAACCCATTCAACTTTTTGGGAGAGTAGCTATAAATTATCAGAGAATAAAGAGAACTCTGATGAGAATTCTTATTATGGGAATGTGTAGAGAGAATGGAAGATGACTTTGAGGGAAATATGCAGAGCTGTAACCGAGGCGAAGGGGAGTGAAACATTTTTTAAGTCCAGAATGACAAGATAACATTTGGAAGTAGTTCAGGAGATGCCTCCCTGATTCACTAAAGTATAAGAAGGAGGTACAAAACAATCAGACTTGAAAGATTATTATAGCCAATCTAAATAAAAATATTTTTTCTTTGCTATGAAATTAATTTCCTGATTTGATCTACATACTAGAGTTGATGAGATGATCGTTTAGAACAGTAAACTTACACTCAAACAGTTATGGGGAAAAGTTTATTTATTAATTATTTTTATACAAATCCATATGTCCCATAATAGTATCAGCATTTTGGCTTTTTGATTCTGCCCAATCCCTTTTTTGTTTTATGAGTTTTTAAAATGTATTTCTAACAAAGGTTTGCATCCATCTACTGCATCCATGTTTTTTTCTGATAGAGGTTTTTTATGTAATTTATTAAATTTTAATACATGAAATTAATGTATAAAATAATTAAACAAATTATTCAACTAATTTATGAATATTAATGAATATTCTCCAAGCGCATTTTAAACATAAGTATTTCAACTTTGATTAGAGAATAATCACAACTAAAGGCTGCTGTATCCATTTTGCTATAGAAACTGGCAGTTAACCGTTGAATTACAGAAATCTGAGGCTATTTTTTTTTTTTTTAGTCTTAACCCAGGGAATTAATGCATCAGGAAATTTTGGTAATATTTTCATTGTCAACACTGTGTGGTGAAAAAGCTTTTCAGCAGAATGAACAATGATATTCATAACTGAGCTAACTCTCACTCTGGTTTCTTACGACTTTAACCCTTCTGACCTGGTCACTTGTCTTTACTGTCTAATTCTCACATGTGAAGTAGAACAAACACAGGGAGAGAGAAAAAAGAAACCACCATGAAAAAAACATATTTTGTTATTGTCATATCACATGGACACACCCATTTCTTTCAGGTTTCATAGTAGCCAGAATTTTAACTATGTTTTAGCGTCATGGTATTCGTTAGTGACATTAGTGCAAATTAAATAGGTTAAAAGTTTTCAATAATCTGTACTGATAACAATTTCCAGAACAGAAGTTCTTCCCAGATGACAACTCATGTCCTGTACTGTTGCACATCATACAAAAGAATATAAGATGCAGCATAAGTATGCCTTACAATCCCAGAGGGATATCTCCATTTATCGTATTATAGAATAATAAATAATTCATTTCCATCATTGGAAACGTCCTGCTAATTGCAAAAAAAACCCACAAAAAAACATACAGAACAAATTGCAACAAAGCACACAATAAAAGCCACAGACATTTATTAGGTTTTTTTAAAACTAATTGACAAAAACATTTCAATAGTTTCCTAGGTCTAATTCATAAGATTTTAAGTGAAAATTACATGCAGAGCATAATTATGAATCACTAAAAGCAAATAATAATAATAAAAAAGAAAAGTCAGAAGCAATTTCATTTACTAAAAGTACATGTGGGACTATTATAGAAACAGCTGGACAAATTTTCCATCCCTCTGAAGTACCGCTCATAATTAAAGCTATAACACATAAAGCAAAATCATTTATTTATTTATACATTTCTTGGAATGACAAAATTGCAACTATTCACAATTAGGTGCTAGCGCTAGCACACAAAGAAACTTTTTTGTTTATTGTATTGGATAAATGCAACAGTTCTTCCTGATTCAAGGCCGTCATTTTCCCCTTAAAAGAGATGTCTCCAGATATAGTTCTATAGCTCAGCTGGAAAATTGCTCATCTCTCCTTCAGCCAGCACAAAACTATAACACAATAAAATTGGGTGTCCCCACTATTAGTCACCACAATGACTTTACACCAGAGGTCCTTAATCCTTTTTGTGTCATGGATTCCTTTGAGAAACCTACAGAACCCTTTAAAAAAAATGTAACTAAATGCATAAATGAAAATGCATAGATAGAAATTAAACTACAAAGGAAAGCAATTATGCTCAAACACAATGATCAAAATATTACCAAAATAAATATGTAATGCAGTAATATAAGTGTTTTCTTTATCATTATGTCAATACAAGCTATTATCCCTTTTTAGTTATAATAGTTTTAAATAAATTTACTGAAGTCAACAAACATTTTTATTTTGGAATTTCAAGGCCATAAATTATTTTGTTGCTTGCTTACTGAAATGCTAAATTTCAGTTATTGAAAATAAAGTTATAATTGTTTTCCCATACAAGTTCACAGCACTCCTAAATCCATCTGTGATCTTAATTCCAGGTTAAGATCTGCTCTCTACTTCTTTGTTTTCCGTGGATGGTCATGTCCTGATTTCAGGTCTACAGGGTGTCAACGCTGCAACGAATTTGGCTGAAGCCATTTCCACTTTGTTTTCAGTTGCCACAGTATGGGAGAGGGGGATGTGTGCTTTTAAGGTCAGACAAAACAATAAATTGTCCCATGGGAACCAAGGTCATTGCTGCCTGGGTTTTGGTGGGCTGAACCTTCCATTAGAAAGCCCGCCAAAGTAGTTTATTGGGGAATGTGATTTATGACATAGTGTTGGGGTGGGAAGTTCAAGTTCAATAAATATGTTCTTTAAGGAAACCTCTTGCCTTGGAGTTATGTTTTTACTGGTCTCATCTATCCGAACCATGACATAGGGCATGTTAAGCAACGCCATTGGTATCACCTTCTCTCAGGGTGATATTAGCCAATGGGAAACCAGTGCCTATTATAGAACAGCTCTGGTTGGGGTTTGGCTTTAGAGACTTTTATCAGGTTTTACTATTTTTCAGAGTATCCCCAGCCCACCTCACTTATTCTTGCTTTGCCAAAATATCCCTATACCTTTGGGTAATTGTTCCAACTTCCAAAGCACTCAGTTAGAGATGAAATCACATCTTGCCTGTTCAGAGAGGAAATAGGAATATGAAAAAAAAAATGCCTACATCATCCTGATGTAGGGAAATAAAACACAAGAAATTCCTGTGACCATTCTTCGTATGTATTAGCCTCCAGCCCCCTAATCATTTTTTTTGCTTTTCTCTGCACTCTTTCCAGAGTTTCAACATCTTTTTTAATATATTGTGGTGACCAGGACTGGATGCAGTATTCCAAGTGTGGTCTTATTAAGGCTTTGTAAAGCGATACTAGAACCTCATGTGATCTTGATTTTATTCCTCTATTAATCTATTAATTATTATCCCTTCATTATTAACACTATACAGATTTATTTCTTTATTTATTATGCTGCTGTGGTAGATTTTTTTAAAAAAATATACAAAACCAATTTTAAGCCTGAAACTATTTTTTGTTTATTTGTGTGTGTGTGTGTGTGTGTGTGTGTTTTGTTTTTTCCCACTGTTAAAAAATGGGAAACCTCATGTCCATTTTCACTGCTGAAATGGCAGGTCAAAGCAAATCTTCAAAGTTACTCTTAGCGCTTACCTGTTGCATGTCTCTCTTGTTAACAAAAATACATACTAGATATTACCCAGTGTTATAATGATGCCAGGACTTCAACTGTCTGGTAGTTTTTCCAGTTGAAAACTGAGATGGTGATATCATGAGGGGTGACATGATAGCAGTGTTCCAATATCTCGGGGGTTGCCACATATAAGAGGGAGTCAAGCTATTCTCCAAAGCACCTGAAGGCAGGACAAGAAGCAATGGGTGGAAACTAACCAAAGAGAGAAGCAACCTAGAACTAAGGAGAAATATCCTGACAATTAGAACAATTAATCAGTGGAACAACCTGCCTCCAGAAGTTGTGAATGCTCCAACACTAGAAGTTTTTAAGAAGAGACTGGACAGCCATTTGTCTGAAATGGTATAGGGTTTCCTGCCTGAGCAGGTGGTTGGACCTCCAAGGTCCCTTCCAACAACAACATCACCATCACCATCATCATCATCATCATCATCATCATCATCATCATCATCATCATCATCATCATCATCATCATCATCATCATCATTGATCATCGCATAGTCAGCCAGATGTTCAGACTGGATTTGGCATTTTTGTCTACCTATCGAGTCCTTACCAAGGACCTGGGATAGGCAGATGTGGATGTTTGATGGTATTACAGATATCGTCGCAGGATGAAAGCAGTTCCTAGTAAGGCCGCCTTTTGCAATTGACTAATGGCGAATTTGTCAATGCCAATGGTGTTCAAATGGTGCTCCAGTTGTTTTGGGATTGCACCCAAGGCACCTATTACTATTGGTACTACCCTTGCTTGCTTTTGCCACAGTCTTTCTATTTCTATTTGTAGGTCTTTGTATTTTGTTATCTTCTCCAGTTCTTTCTCCTCTATTCTGCTGTCTCCAGGCACTGCCACGTCCACTATCCAGACTTTTTTGTCTTTCTTATTGACAATTGTTAAGTCCGGGGTGTTATGTTGCAGGTGCTTGTCTGTTTGAATTCTGAAGTCCCAGAGCAGTTTAATTTTATCATTTTCTATGACTTTCTCTATTTTATGATCCCACCAGTTCTTGTTTACAGGCAAATGATATTTCTTGCAGATCTTCCAATGCACCATTGTTGCTACTTTGTCATGCCGCTGCTTGTAGTCAGTCGGTGCGATCTTCTTGCAGCAGCTTACCAGGTGGTCCACTGTTTCTTCAGCGTCTTTGCATAGGCGGCACTTACTGTCTGTTGCTGTCTTCTCAATTTTGACTTTATATGCATTTGTCCTTAAGGCTTGGTCTTGTGCAGCCAGAATTTGTCCCTCAGTCTCTTTCTTCAATTTTCCTGTCTTAGCCATTGCCAGGTCTTGTTATTATCTGCTTTCCCAGCTATTTTTTTAATGTATTGGCCATGTAGTGCTTTGTCTTCCCATGCCTCTATTCTGTTCTTCATTTGGTCTTTCTTGTAGGCCAGTTTGGTCTCTCCAGTAGTCAGTATGCCTTCCTGATATACTAATTTCAGTGCATCTTCATAATTGTCCTTCAGATATTCTTTCAAAGCCATTTTTTCTTCTTCAACCGTATGATGTACTTGCAGCATTCCACGCCCACCTATTTGCCTTGGTAGGTAGAGTCTGTCAATGTCACTGCGTGGATGAAGGGCATGATTCATTGTCATTATTTTTCTGGTCTTCCTATCCATTGCTTTTAGTTCTGCTTGAGTCCAGTCCACTATTCCAGCTGTGTATCTAATGACTGGAATTGCCCAGGTGTTGATTGCCTTCATGGTATTTCCTCCATTGAGTTTGGACTTTAAGATCTTTTTCACTCTCTTGATGTATTCATCTCTAATTTTTTTCTTGACTTCAGTGTGCTTGATGTTGTCAGCTTGAAGGATACCCAAGTATTTGTAGTAATCTTCCTCATCCAGACTCTTAATGTTATTTTCGTGGGGCATCTTGATTCCTTCAGTTTTCACTATTTTTCCTTGTTTGATAGTAAGTGTGGCACATTTGTCCAAGCCAAACTCCATTGCAATATCTTGGCTATATATACGGACAGTGTTGAGCAGCGATTCTATTTCAGATAATGTTTTTCCATATAGCTTCAGATCATCCATGTAAAGGAGGTGGGATAGTCTGGCAGATGTTTTTGATGTTTGATAGCCATGTCCTGAGTTATTCAGTATTGTTGACAGAGGAAACAGTGCAATAACAAATAGTAGTAGTGATAATGAATCTCCTTGATATATTCCTCTCTTGATATTAATCTCTCCCAGTCTCTCACCATTGACCTGCAACTGTGTCTTCCATTGTGCCATCGATCTTTGCACAAATTTTCTGATGTTTCTACTGACTCCTGTTATTTCTAGGCACTTGATTATCCAGTCATGTGGCAGAGAGTCAAATGCCTTTTTGTAGTCAATCCATGCCACATTCAGGTTGGTCTTCCTTTTCTTGCAGTTTTCCAAGATCATTTTGTCTATTAGGAGTTAATCATTTGCTCCTCTGCTATTGGGGCAGTTTCCTTTCTGCTCAGGTGGAAAGAGATTGTTTTCAACTAGATGCTGTTGTACTGCATCAGCTATCAGACCAGTTAGCAATTTGAAAGTTGTTGGTAAGCAGGTAATTGGCCTGTAGTTGCCTGGTGTTGCCCCTTTTGCTGGATTTTTCATTATTAGGTAGGTTTTCCCAGTTGTTAGCCACTTTTCAATTTCTCTTCCTTGTAGTATATTGTTGAACTGCTTGGCAATGAGTGGGTGAATAACATTTAGATGTTTCAACCAAAACCCATGCAGTTCATCTTCACCTGGTGCTGATCAATTTTTGACTTTCCTTGCTCTTTTTTCTACCATTTTTGTTGTTATTACTAGTTCTTTCATTTCAACTTCTGTTTTATTTGCATCTACCTCTTTTAACCAAGCCGCATCCTTGTGGTATTTCTTTGGGTTATCCCATATCTACTTCCAGAACTGTACTGTTTCTTCCTTGTTAGGTACTGACTGATTCATTGCAGTTTCTCCATTGATGGATTGGTAGAAACGTTTCTGATTGGATTGAAATTGGAGCTTCTGCCTATAATTTGTAATTCGAGCTTCATATCTACTGATTTTCCTGGCTATAGCTGTTATTTGTTGCTTTATTATTTCCAGTGCTTCCTTGATCTTCCTTGTTTCTAAGTGGTATTCTTTGGTCTTCTTGTTCTTCAGCTTCTTTTCTTTCATCTGTTCTAGCTTGCTTGCATGTGATCTTAACTTGCTGATCTTATTTTCTAGTCTAACCTTCCATTTTTGTGGTGCACTGTTTGTTTGTTTTTCTTCTTTGTTGATTTTGCATCCCAGGTATTCAGTTATAACTGCAGCTGTGCTGTACATTAGTTAGTTTGTTTCTTGCAGTGAATTGGTGCTTATACTTGATATTGCAGTATTTGCATCTTTTAAGGCTTGTGCTAGCTGTTTCTTTGGAACAAGCTTCAATGCAGGCAGCCTTATTCTGTTGTTTTTGTGCTGTTCTAGATGCTCAGTTATTCTTTGTTTCAATTCTTTTATTTCTTTAGTTAGAGGGTTTTGTTCTTCCTGAGGAAGAGGTGCCTGGTTTCCAAATGAGAACAGTTGTATATCTCTGCTGGATTCCTTCACTGCCAACTCCCCCTGGTTTGCCTCTACATTCTGAATTACTTCTGGCAAGGCTTTGATTTCTTTGCCTTGGGTAAACCTTTGCAATTCGTCCAATTTTGTTTCTGTGAACACTTTATTTCGTATTATAAATCGGCGTTGATCTGCTAGTCTCTGTTCTGTTATTTCTGATTCTGGGTGTTGTTCTTTCCAGAACTGGTGCATTTGTTCTAGATATCCTCTTCTTGTTGGACTTGATCTATAATAACAGATCATTATTTCTTTGTTTTCAGTCACTGTGTATTTGCGATGGGTAAACACCTTTTCTTCCAGTAGTTCTGCAGCTGCTGGCCCTGGTTGCTCAGCCAACAGTCCTGAGTCCTGTAACCCATTTTTCACCAGATATCCAGGAACTCCAACATCTAGCGCGGACCTTGTTAACCCGGGCGACATCTGAGCCAGTATGGCATTCTGAAATTTACGTCTCACAATATTTTTTATGGGAGAGACACTCTTTGTCTGACTCCTCTGATGAGACCTGTCCAGTATGGTTGAACCTCTGGCATAGCTCTCATCTTCCTCAGAGTACACAAGCCCCACAACCACATCAACGTAGTGCCTCACTGGGTGTTGTTGTTGTTATTATTATTATTGTTGTTGTTGTTATTATTATTATTTGGAAGTCTCTCATTCAAATGAAAGTGGTAAAATCATTAAACAGCAATAGTTGTCTCTTACATATATATATATACAATATTAGCCATTCTCTTTATTTTATTTTTTTCCATTCTAACCAGCTGCCAATATAAATTTGTCTCCACCCATATGTGACAGAGATTCAGAAGCAGTCAATATTAGGATCCAATTACTATTAGGATCCAATAAAATGAAGATCCAATTACTACTAGGACCCAATAAAATTAGGATCCAATTACTAAGTTGGGGCTGGAATGTTCAAACACAATTTAAGGAAATTTTAATTTGATATACTAAAATCAATGGGTAGACAGCATGACAATGTATGTTTTTGAAAATTATTTTGAAGAAATGCTTCAGGACACACAGAAGCACAAGTGTAACATCTCTTTAAAGCTGCTGCATTTTTTCCTCAATTTTTCCACCCTCCAAAGTAGTTTTTCAAAGCAAAGATTTAGAAATGGAGTTCCATAGCCAACTTGGAAATTTAAACCATCAAATGATATTACATTTAGAATGTGACTTACAATTACCTGGATGGAGTGAATATAACCTGTCTATTCTTGTTTTTTTAAACTATTGAAATTTATCAATACACAAAATGAATCCATCAAGTTAGGTTTGGATTTGTGGCAAGGCATATAAATCCAAAAGCTACTTCCTCATTGTGTAACAATATAATAAAATTTACAATAATCTAAGATCATACAAAAATAATAAAAAAGTCTACAGAAAAAGTAAATTATACAACATAAGGCACAGCTAATATTAGTTGAAAATAAACAATATTTTAACATGTTTTGAATACCTCTATACATTCCTACTTGGTAAACTGTGCTGCAACTATATTATTGTGTTTTTCAGCTTGCAAATAAATCTCACTGAAATCAATATAATTTCATTATAATCGAACAACTTTCTTTTGTATATGTTTGGGATTCAAAAATTAATAAACCCCAGGATGCAACCTTATCTTGAAATACAATTTATAAAAATGATTGGGGTAAAATTGTATCATTTGTCAATGTTTTAAAGTGGATTGGATTGCTTAGTTTAGAAATGGAACTTATAGATTTCTGTGTACTCCAATTGCTACCTCAGGCCAAAATGTCTAAGCAAGATTTTTTAGGTTATTAGTAGAATCAAAATGACCTCCAAAATATCCACAAAAAGCTGAACATTTTAGAATATTTAAGCAAGATTCTATTTGTCTGCACCATGATATGATGTTTTATATTGATATAGATAAATATATAGAGATGACATAGATATGGATATAGTTATGAATATTTTTTCTCTTTCTTTCTTTCTTTCTTTCTTTCTTTCTTTCTTTCTTTCTTTCTTTCTTTCTTTCTTTCTTTCTTTCTTTCTTTCTTTCTTTCTTTCTTTCTTTCTTTCTTTCTTTCTTTCTTTCTTTCTTTCTTTCTTTCTTCTCTCAGATTTAATTTCACCTAAGGATAATCTTTAACAATTGAGGAATTAAAAATGAAATTCCAGCAAAGCTATAAATCAGGGAAAGCATGGACTGACTCCATCCACCTCCATGTGTAAGACGGGTGTGAATACCAAAGGCCTTGAGTTCTAAGCATCTGGGCTAGATGTTAGCTGCCTGCAGCTATTCTATTAAATGTTTTTTGAGACAGAAGGGTGGAAAAGACATCTTATTCAGTTCCTGAGTTTCTTTATGCCCTGAGAGACTTGCAGACCATCTTACTATAATTCAGAGAATGCATTTTTGCTCATCTTTGCATTTCATTCTATGCCTCATCTCAGAGGACTCTTTTCAGTATTTGACTGCTGTGAATAGTTATATTATCAGCTCCAGGAATTGAAGCAGGTAACTTAATAAGCACAGATGTTGCCTTGTGAAATCAGGTTTTACCTAGCTCAACCAGATGTAAAGTATTCATGAGTGCCTTTGGGTAATGTAATATTGATTTTTCAGGAAGGAGATATACTATGAACTTCAAACTTGAGTTTCTTAACATTGAGATATAAACTTAATTTTGCTAAGGCACCTGGTGATTACACCATACACTTATGAATCTGATTCAGTTATTTATTGTTGCTTAACTACTACTTTTTCTTTTGTATTATTCAGGTTTGAGAAGGGTAGTTTACTGGTAGAACATTTATTGGCACCAGATTCAGAACTGATAAAATGGCAAGCTACTAATTGCTAAAGACAAACTAAATACTAAGTTAAAATGACACCAATTCTATTAACTTTGAAAATGTCTTTTTTTATTGTTGGCATTTTTGGGGGGGATAAGCTACTGTATAGGCAGGAAATTATTAATTATGGGTGGTTGCACAATTACCCAGATGTTTAGAATGGATCTGACATTGTTGTGTACTCCTGCGGACCTGGGATAAGCAGATGTTGCTTGATGGTATTAAACGTATCGTCACAGGATATAAGCTGTTCCAAGTAAAGCTGCCTTTTTCAATTTATTAGTGGTGATTTTGTCAATGTCAATGATGTTCAAGCGGTGCTCCCATTATTTTACGATGGCATCCAAGGTGTCTATTACTGTCGGTACTATTTTTGATTTTTTTTGTCACAATCATTCTACTTCTATTTGCAAGTCTTTGAATTTTGTGATTTTCCAATTCTTTCTCTTTTCTTCTGCTTCTGCTTTCTCTGGAACAACATCTACTATTAAGACTTTTTTGTCTTTCTTACCGATAAACATTAAGTCTGGGTATAATGTGACAGGTGTTTGTCTTTTGAATATGAAAATTCCAAAGCACTTTAGCTTCCTAATTTTCTATTACTTTGTCTATTTTGTGGTTCCCACCAGAGGGGGCATTTATTGTCTATTGCTGTCTTCTCAATTCTGATTTGTATGTATTTGTTCTCAAGGCTTGATATTGTCCTGCCAGAATTAGCTTCTGTCTCTTTCTTCAACTTTCCTGCACTTAGCCATTGCCAGGTCCTATTGTTACCTGCTTTGCCCGCCTCTTTTTTTTTTTTGTACTGGCCATGTAATATTTTGCCTTGCCATATCTCTTTTCTATTCTTCATTTGATCTTTCCTGTAGGCCAATTTGTCTCTCCAATCTTCAGTAAGCCTTCATGGTATACTGAGCTTCAGTGCATCTTCTTCACTGCCCTTCAGATATTTTTCCAATGTCCCTTTTTCTTCTTCAACTATCTGGTGTACTTGCAACATTTCATAGTAAAAAGAGTAATAATAATAATAATAATAAAGTTGGAAGGGACCTTGGAGGTCATCGAGTCCAACCCCCTGCTCAGGCAGGAAACCCTATACCATTTCAGACAAATGGGTGTCCAGTCTCTTCTTAAAAACTTCCAGTGTTGGAGCATTCACCGCTTCTGGAGGCAGGTTGTTCCACTATCTATCAATATCACTGTGTGGATGAAGCCAGAGCAGCCCATAGAGATGCTACATGGGCAAACATAGGGGTCCCCCATTACTTTGTGTGCTGCCACATTACAAACAGTAATAGTGATCCACTGGCAACTTCTGAAGGCAAACCATTCCATTGATTAATTGTTCTAACTATCAGGAAATTTCTGCTTAGTTCTAGGCTGGATTTCTCCTCCATTGCTTCTTGTCCTGCCTTCAGGTGCTTGGGAGAATAAGTTGACCTCCTCTTCTTTATGGCAGCCATTTAGATATTGGAACACTGCTATCTTGCCATCCCCTAGTCATCTTTTAATTAAACTAAACATACCCAATTCCTGCAACTGTTCTTCATATGTTGTAATCTCTAGTTGCTCTTTTTCTGCACTCAACATCTTTTTTGATTGTGACAAGCAAAACTGGATGCAGTATTCCAAGTGTGATCATACCAAGACATTATAAAGTGGTATTAACACTTCATGTGATCTTGATTCTATCCCTCTGTTAATGCAGCCTAGAACTGTGTTGGCTTTTTTTTTGGGGGGGGGGGAACTGCTGGCTAATATTTAGTGATTTTCCACGAGGACTCCAAGATTCCTCTTGCAGTTACTGCTATTGAGCCAGGTATCACCTATTCTGTACCTGTGCATTGTTTTTTTCCATTAAGAAAACAGCTATTGAGCCAATACTCCTTTCAGAATGTGAGAAAACTGGGTTTTCAGAGGTTACAGAACAGAAATGTAATACAGAAAGGCCTTTTTAAATGTTTCCTAAGTGTATGAAAACCTTAAACTGAGTAGGAAACAGAAAAGCGGACATAGAAGCTATCCTCAGCTCAGACTATCCCTGACTTGACAATATTATGTTCCGATGGGAGGTCTGAAGCAGAGTATTTTGTTCATTCTGAAGTCTTAGCTCCCCTTCAAACTTTCTAGCTAAACAGATCGAATCTTCATGGTCATTATTCATTCATTCATTATTCATGCCATTATTTGTTCAGGCAAACATCTGAATCATTTAGCCATTTGGCTAAGTAAAGCTGCACACACATTGCTCAAAAAAAAAAAAACTTTTTGCAATATTGAGACAGAACAATTGAAAAAAAAACTAGAAATGTATTTCCCTTGATCACCCAGCCATCCTTATTAAGACAATCAGGGGTTGTCCAATAACCAAGGTGGTGCTGATATGAGGAAAGACAATCAAAGACTTGTATATGTATACATTCAAATTAGACTGTGATGTTTCTCTATGTCATATATGTGTGTGTATGTGGGTATGTGCATAATGGTATTTTTTTTTGAGAGCTGAATGCAATGAAGTTTCATTTTAATGGATGCTGATTAGTGTACATTTAAAATGACAATAAAATAAGAGCATATACCATCTTCATAGAATATGACAGGTAAAAACAATAAACAGCCTTAACTATAGAAATGAGAAGAAAAGGAATATCTCAGTTTAGCACTAGATCATGGTCTGGATTCCAATATGTTAATTTGTATTACATTTTTTGTTAATCAAACCCCAGAATGCTAAAAATAAGTAAGTTAGATAATAGGATTGGGGTGACATAACACTTATGACTTATAAAAGCTTTGCTGCTTTTTGCCCCTTATCAGCCATTCCCTGTCATATAAATGCCTCACTGTTTAATGGAATGGCTGACATTATTGATTTTTCCTAAAAAATATTTTAAGATGGAAAAATAAAGATTTTACATTGATGCTTCAATGTTTAGAATAGAATAGAATAAAATAGAATGGCATGGCATGGCATGGCATGGCATGGCATGGCATGGCATGGCATGGCATGGCATGGCATAGAATAGAATAGAATAGAATAGAATAGAATAGAATAGAATAGAATAGAATAGAATAGAATAGAATAGAATAGAATAGAATAGAACAATAGAGTTGGAATGGACCTTGGAGGTCTTCTAATTCAACTTCCTCTTCAGGCAAGAACAATACCATTCTGGACAAATGGCTGTCCTTAAAAACCTCCAGTGATGGAGGACCCACAATTTCTGAATGCAAGCCGTTCCACTGATATTTTTCTTTCTCCCTGTCAGGAAATTTCTTATCCTCATGGAATAAAATTACTCAACAGAGAAACTTCCCAAAGCATTGCATTTAATACTGATACTGATAAGGGAGGATGAGATAAAATCTCATTGCCTTCTGATCAAATTTCATATTTAACTCTCATAGATCAGCTGTTATGGTGAAGGAACTGAATCACTTCAGTTTTCCTAAAAAAAAAAAAACCACACACACAAAGTAAAAAAAAATCTTGTAAGTTATCCTGCTAAGCAGACACACTGTTTGTTCAGCCTGGTGTTACAAGTGTAACCTTTTCAGTGAGAGGTTCTTTAGAAAGCTCCAGGTCAAGTCCCATCCCTTTGTGCTTGCTCATATTCTTAATTTTATGGGTACTCTTTAGTGATATCACTTCTGTGATAGGTTTGGTTTGAAGATGCTGATATACTCAGGCAAGAAGTGCAACAGCTCCCGCACCTTGGAATTTTTATTTTAAAAGTTTCACAAAATGAAGAATTGAATTCAGATCTCAGGATCCAGCCTTACTCATTCCCCATCTCCTATCTTACTCAATGCTTAAATCTGTAACATTATACCTTCTAACCTATAGTTCCATTTTTTACTTTAAGATTCACTCTCATTTTCTACCTCTATTTCTAGCCTCTATTATTTTCTGTCTCTCCTAGGGCATAATTTCCCTTATTCTACTGTTAGATTCTCTGCTTTACTACTCACACCATTGGCATCCAGATTTGTCTGAACTGCTTTCAACACCAATTCTACTGTTCGGGCTCTTAAGGGAGAATATTAAGAGTTTCACCACTCCCTTTTAGCTGCTTCTAGTCTAGTTCTCATTGACCAATCTTCCTGTTTTAACATACTTGAGCCTCCTGGTATATTTGCTAATACTTTGGGCCTCTCTAATACTTTTGTCAACATTCTGGGCCCTTGTTGCAACTAACACTCCATGCTCTTCTACAGTGTTGCCAATGCAGAGATACCATTGCATGGACTTTCCATATTATTAGCACCTTGGAGTTTGTCCTACTGACAGAGCTCTGGGCTTGGTTGAAATGACTGCTCATGGAGCTTTGGTTTTTTTATTTCATTATTGATGATGTTTCATCATCAATATGATGAGAGGGACCTTGGAGTCCTAGTGGACAATCACTTAAACATGAGCCAGCAGTGTGTGGCAGCAACCAAAAAAGCTAATACAATCCTCGGTTGTATAAACAAAGATTCAAAATCATGTGAAGTATTAGTACCACTTTATAAAGCCTTAGTAAGACCACACTTGGAATACTGCATCCAGTTTTGGTCCCCACATTACAAAAAAGATGTTGAAACTTTGGGAAAAGTACAAAGAACAGCAATTAAGATTATTAAAGGCCTGGAGACAAAAAACATATGAAGAATGTTTGCAGGATTTGGGACTGGCCAGTCTAGAGAAAAGAAGGACTAGGGGAGACATGATAGCAGTATTCCAGTATGTCAGAGACTGCCACAAGGAGGAGGGGGTCCATTTATTTTCCAAACACCAGAAGGCAAGACAAAAAACAATGGATGGAAACTAATCAAGGAGAGAAGCCACCTGGAATTAAGGAGAAACTTCTTAACAGTGAGAATAATTAACCAGTGGAACAGCTTGCCTTCAGTTGTTGTGGGTGCTTCATCACTCGAGGTTTTTAAGAAGGGACTGGACAGCCACTTGTCTGAAATGATATTGGGTCTCCGGCTTGAGCAGGGGGCTGGCCTAGTAGACCTCCAAGGTTCCTTCCAGCTCTATTCTGCTTCTTTCTCTTCTTCTTAATCACTGCTACTCTGCTGTTTCCAACATAACACTTCCTTGCCTTTAACATCTTCTAGTACCTTCCTGGGAATCCAGACATTTTATTTTTCTTGTGTCTCTCACTTTCTTTTGCTGTTGTCCACATAGCCCTTATTTTTCACCTCAATGCCACCATACCTCCTGCCCATCTGAGTCCCTTTTAAAGGATCAGCTTGTTGAATCCTCAAGGGCAGGGCCATTAAAGGTAAAAAAAAAAAGTGTGTGCACAACATTTTTGTTACCAGGTCTCTTTACTTCCTCAGATTCTAGATTTCTTCTGGAAATTCCTTTCTGGAAATTCTTTCATGATTGATTTCTTCCAATTCTAAACTCATCAGCAATTAGTTTCTGTGGACCCCTTCAGCTCTTTTAAAAATTGAATGATATAAAAGCATAATAAAGCAATCATCTTCATCATTAAAATAGCCAGCCTCAAAACTCTAAAAATGTTTTCCAAGAGGGAAAAATAAAAAGGTCTTCAACATCATTAGAACAATCCTATTAGAAACATCTGATTATCTTTGAAGGCAGCATTCCAAAGCAGAAATAGCACCAATATTAGAAATATCACCATTATTAGAAAATCCTTTTGAAATACTTTGTTCTTATTTATAAAATTAGGAGATCATCATAATCATGGTGATGATGATAATTAGGCTTGTATGCCACCCAACTCGCAACTGCTTTTGCTGGCTCACAACCACTCAAAGAGATTTCAATAAAATGAATAAAAGATAAAGATAAAAGAAGGCAAGCATAATAAACAAAGGTTCTCATTCTCCCTTACCAAAGGCCTTGGGACAGAGCCAGTTCTTCATGGCTCTTCCAAATAACAGCAAGTTAGGGGCATTGAATCTCAGGAGGAACCCCATTCCAGAGGGTGGGCTTCCAGGGTCCTGTTTTAGTTTAATCAGACAAACCCAGAGTGCACCAGCTCTGCTCAGGAAACTTCCATTGTTTGTATGATTCCATTGTTTGTATGAACAAGAAACTTCCATTGTTTTTATTTGACATATTTTTATGGGAGACTGGGCATGAATAGATTGCACAGCTTCTAATTCTTTTGGCTTATTGTGCACTTTCTTCACCTTGCAAATATTGTTCAAGAACACAACAATGTATTTGTAGAGCACTTTAGGAAAAGGAAGTTTACTTTTCAAAGAGGCTGGTATTGCAAAAAGTGTGTCAAATGTTTTAAATGATAAAAAGGATAAGTAGAAGAAAAAAAGTTGACTACTTTGTAAAGCCTGTAAAATAAGTGCAACCACACTTGACTCTTGACAAATTCTGTTTGGTTAGCATTTAACCATCATGGGATCTCCTGAAGAGGAATCACCAGGTTTTATCCACCAGGATTCCAAAAGGAATTTATTGTAATTTGTATGATCAATGTTAAAATATTGAATAAAAATCAGAATCAGTATATTTTTTTCTATTCCTCATATTCCTTCATACACGTTTTGGCAATGGGGGTATATTTGTGTGTGGTTATAAAGAATGCACTTCTATCAATTGACTTAGGACAAAATTCACTATCAAAATGGTTACCTACAAAATCATATAATGTATGAGTCATAAGGATTTTAGAGATGTTGAAATGTTAAGATGTTGAGACCCTAGAAAGAGTGCAGAGAAGAGCAGCAAACATGATCAGGGGACTGGAAGCTAAAACATATAAAGAACGGTTGCTGGAATTAGATATATCTAGTTTAATGAAAAGAAGGATAAGGGGTGACACAATAGCAGTATTCCAATATTTCAGGGGTTGCCACAAAGAAGAGGGAGTCAAGCTATTCTCCAAAGCACCTGAGGGCAGGACAAGAAGAAATGGGTGGAAACTAATCAAGGAGAGAAGCAACCTGGAATTAAGGAGAAACTTCTTAACAGTGAGGACAATTAATCAGTGGAACAACTTGCCTCCAGAAGTTGTGAATGTTCCAATACTAGAAGTTTTTAAGAAGAGATTGGACAACCATTTGTCTGCAGGTTTGGACAACCATTTGTCTGCAGGTTTCCTGCCTGAGCAGGGAGTTGGACTAGAAGACCTCCAAGGTCCCTTCCAAATCTGTTATTCTATTCTATTCTATTCTATTCTATTCTATTCTATTCTATTCTATTCTATTCTATTCTATTCTATTCTATTCTATTCCATTCCATTCCATTCCATTCCATTCCATTCCATTCCATTCCATTCCATTCCATTCTATTTCATCAACTCATCCAACTCCTGGCTCAGTAGAGGAAATTACTGAAGTATTCCAGATAGATGACTTTAAGATCCTATTTGAAAACCTTCAGTGAGGAGGAATTCACCTGTATTCTACTCAAACTATTCCACTGTTCTAGATTATGGTCTGGAAAATCCTTCTAATCTCCTTTCATCTGCTTTATTTTAGATTCAATTCATAGGTCCTTATCCTGGCTTTCATTTCAAGAGAGAACAAGTCCACTTCCTCTTGCATGTGACAGCCTTTTAGACATTTGTAGATCAATGTCATTTCTTATAAGTCCTCTCTATGCCCAGATCCTTTAATTCATGGGGCTTAGCTTCCACACAATATGGCCTTCAGTTTTTCATGTCCATTTAAAGTGTGGCATTCAGAACAGGCACAGTAATCAGAGGTTCAAATAAAGCCATTTCCTTCCATTATCTAGATACAGTAATTTTGATAATATAGTCAAAAGTGTCTTGGCCTTCCCAAACTGATACCCAGATAATAATAATAATAATAATAATAATAATAATAATAATAATAATAATAATAATAATAATAATAATAATAATAATAATAATAATAATAATAATAATAATAATAATAATAATAATAATAATAAAGTTGGAAGGGACTTTGGAGGTCATCAAGTCCAACCCCCTGCTCAGGCAGGAAACCCTACACCATTTTGGACCTACACTGCTTCTGGAGGCAGGTTGTTTCATTGGTTAATTGTCCTAACTGTCAGGAAGTTTCTCCTTAGTTCTAGGTTGCTTCTCTCCTTGATTAGTTTCCATCCATTGCTTCTTGTCCTGCCTTCAGGTGCTTTGGAGAATAGCTTGACTCCCTCTTCTTTGTGGCAGCCCCTGAGATATTGGAACACTGCTATCATGTCCCCCCTCTTCCTTCTCTTCGTTAAACTAGACATACCCAATTCCAGCAACCGTTCCTTATATGTTTTAGCCTCCAGGCCCCTAATCATCTTTGTTGTCCTTCTCTGCACTCTTTCTAGAGTCTCAACATCTTTTTTACATCGTGGTGATCAAAACTGGATGCAGTATTCCAAGTGTGGCCTTACCAAGGCATTGTAAAGTGGTATTAATACTTCGCGTGATCTTGATTCTATCCCTCTGTTAATGCAGCCCAGCACTCTGTTGGCTTTTTTGGCAGCTGCAGCACACTGCTGGCTCATATTTAAGTGATTGTCCACTAGGACTCCAAGATCCCTCTCACAGATTTTTCTCCATATGTTTTCTTAGCTCCTAGAATAATGTAAGGACCACTCTACTTGTTAGAAGCAAAACAATTTACAAAATTGGTATTATTTCTTTGCATATAATATCAATTAGAAGTAATTAGAAGTAAATAGCTTGCTTACAATTTAATGAAAACAATATTGCAAATACTGATTAATTTAGAAAATGTCCCAAATTAGGTTGAATCTGTGTCCATAAGGTCAAATTGTTTGAAGCAGATATTATAGCTGTTGCCTTAAGATTTGCATTAACAGTGTGCAAAAACAACAGGAAAGTCTAATCTTTTTTCCAGATATTTGTTAGTAATACTATTATCTTAAACAAACATAGCTGCTTCAATGATCCTTTAGGCAAACCCTTCTATTGTGACTTAATTATGGCCTCACTAGTCTCGTCTCACTACAATCTCCTTATTAGCAAAAATGTCTATTGTAGGGCAGAATCTTGCTACAGTGCATTATATATATATATATATTATATATGTATAGTATTATATGCATATATACATACACATACTGTGAGTATGTGTATGTATAATTATTTTATTGATTTATTTGTTAACTTTATTTGTTACCCATCTTGCTGTGGAGCTACTTTGTGCGGCCTACAACAATAAAACAGAAGGAAAAAATGATAAAAAGGTAAAAAAAACCAACAGTGAAGGAATGAGACAATAAAATTAAAACAGTGGGAGTACAAGAATATAAAATTTAAAAAGTTGAGCAGAAGAGGAGCAGGAAGCGAGAGGGAAAGGTGGGATCAGCAAGTTACTCTAGCAACCATCTCCAGTGACTGTCTGCACTCACTGTGTCTGCAGTAAAGGACTCAGAGGCAGGGGCAGGTATTCAGGCCCTTGGAGAAGAATAGGAGGGGGAAGATGATGCTCCAAAGGGCTGGTGCTACAGCAGAGAAAACTCTTCTCCTGAATCTTGTCAGTGGGAGAGACTGTGAATTCTAATCCGAGCTCTGGGACAAAGTCCACAGGGTGACCTTAGACCAGTCATTCTCTCTCAGCCCTTAGAAAGGAAGCCATAACAAACCATTCCAAAATCATGTGAAGGAAACTGCAGGGAATTGTTCAAGGAGTCAACACTGATTCAAAGGTGTGCATGCATGCACATGCACGCACACACACTCAAACCAAACACACACACGTATTTCAGTGTTTAGGTAAAGGTAAAGGTTTTCCTGTCCAGTCATGTCTGACTCTAGGGTCATGTGGCCAGTATGGCTATATGCCAAAGGTGCATAGAGTGCTATTAGCTTCCCATCTGAGTGGTACCTATTAATCTACTCACATATGCATGCTTTTGAAATGCTAAATGTGCAGAACCTGGGGCAAGAAACCAGAGCTCACTCTGTTGCACGGTGCTCAGGTTTCGAACCCAGGCTCTCAGCTTTCCAGCTGACAAGTTCGACGTCTTTAAACACTGAGCCATTGAGTTTAGGAGCTTAGTGTGTAGAAGCCTTTGTGAGCCATCCAATCAGTACAGCAGATCTAAAGTTAAAATCATAGTTTGATCACTGACCCTGCCGTTATGCAAGAAAAGTGGAAGAATGGTTCCATGTATACTGCATATAACATTATATCCTTCCTTAAACAGTAAAGGTTGGTTGTAAGAAGTGGTTGTAACAAGTACTTAGCATAGGTTACTGCATCTAAGTCAAGAATGAGAACATTTTTTTCTGATAAAGATAACTTCTCTGCAAAGTAACTAAATAGAACAGAAGTTGCAGATGGGACTTAAGCAACGATAATCAAAAGGGATCAAAACCATTCATTTTTCTGTTTCTGTTTGTGACATTTTAATTTCTCTTTCTTTTCCTTATTATAATTTCTCATCTTCTCCTTCTCCTTAAGGAAAAAGCTAAAACTCACAGAGCCATGACAGAGTTCTCAATTATTTGCATGGGGAAAATGAGCTGTTAAAATTAGGCCAAAGACTGGTTATGACTTCAGACCAGAGTTGCTGACTCCTGGGCTAAGCAGAAAGTGACATATTGCGTACCATACAAACAATTTCTCAAGTTCATTTACCATTAGCAACATTTACATTTGTGTGGGAGGTGAATAATCTTCTTGCTCTGCCAACAGATGTTTGCCAAATTCCTGTTTCTCATTGCCCTAGCTACATAATAAACTAGTTCTGTCTGACTCCATGGGACAAGCAAGGCAAAGCTTGATGTGGAAGATTTTTCCCACAGAAGGCACTTGTTTGAGTCTCTGTCCATAATGTTTCAAATAACCTACCTGTTTAATTGGCTCTATTTCTATTTGATTCCTTACTCCAAGGGTATCTTTTGAAAATGGCAATGTGATATGACATTTTCTGCAGGATTACTGGATTACTGGTGAACGGCAGTCTTGTAAATCTCTGGAGAAATAAAGAAATAAAACAAGAAGAAACACATTAAAAATGGATGGATTCTAAACAGCAGAGGCAGAGACTTACTGAGGCACTAATGTATCCTCCAGGCAAACAAAGCCAGGCGACAGTCATGCTTTGTGTTGAGCAGGAGTATTCAAACAAAGGTTGGCCATGGAGATAAATGCTACATGAATATAAGAATATAAGAAATCTGGAGATCAAAGCCTTGCCTGGAATGAGGTAGTCTGTGATTATCTCTGTAGACAGCAACAGTTGGGCATTTTTCTCCAGCTGAGCAATTATCAGATAGCTCCTATCTGGATATCCATTAGCTATTTCCACATAATCACTAATTTCTGTAGAAATTTCTGTAGAACATTACATACATATACATATACACACATTTACTACATTGTATTGATACCATCAATTAATTTGCCTAGCAAGGCATCAATAAAACCAATGATTTGCTGTTTTTTTTTCTCATTGCCATTACTGCCACCCTAAAGATTCCCTCTTTTTAATATTTAAAAATGACAATGTGACATATCCATTCAGAAAATGAGGCATCCATCTTCAAAATCACTTGATTCAGAATGTATGCCTACTTATTGAATTCAAAGGATTTTTTATCTAGCTCCATTCCCCTTAAACATTTTCTGTGGATTCAAAATAGAGACTTATTATAATTCTGTCACAAATTCTACTGCGATTACATATAGGCATTTTATTCCTGGTGAATCTATGCCAGGGCAAACTATAACCACAAGGCAAATCTAACTAGTGTTCATGTTTCTCCATTGCATCTGGAATGAGATGGGGAAGGCAATACCATTGGACTTAAAGGACAGGGGGCACAAAGGATTTATTTTATTTTCTTGAATTTAAAATGTGAAGCAATTATTCTGAAAGAAATCCTCATTTTCTACATTTTTCCTTATCTGTATGAATCATAGGATTGGAAGGGATCTTAGTGATCTTCTACTTCACTCCCCTGCCTAGGGCAGGAATCTCCACACAAACTCAAACAATAGTTGTCTAGTTTTGCTTAAAAACCTCCAGTGATGCAGAACCCACGGCTTCAGGAGACAGCCTGTTTCATTGCTTAGTACTTCTCATGGACAGGAAATTCCTCCTCATTTCAAGTTCTGAAAAACTTCTACAGGGGTTCTTATTCTACACTCTATTGTTGTGGTGATATAAATTATTCCTTCTGTGACAGTCCTTCAAGTATTAGAAGAGTATCATGTCACTTTTTGGCTTTCTCTTCTTTAGGCTAAACATAACCAATTCCTTTAACCATTTTTCATAGGATTTAGTCCTTCACTACTTTTGTCACTCTGCTCTGCATTTTTCCTAGGACTGTGGGAGGAAGGATCCAGATCCTATTCAAACTGGCTTGTCAAGATAATGAAAGCTGATCCTCTGCAACATTCATGTGCAACAAAGTATTACAGGGAAAGTCAATTCTAAAGGTGTTCAATTGACATCAGTCATAGAATGAATGGAATTATAGTTCTTCATTTTGGTAATTGACCAGCAAAATTTACATTGTTTGGTAACATTGAAGCCATCACATTATGCCAATAATTTAACCAATATTCTATAAGAATAACTTATGGAATGTTAAGCTGATATTGACTTTTTTGAGGTCTTCTAATTAGAGGTACTGTTAGGACAAGGTTTTGGGGTAGGGAAAGATGGATGAACAGTTGCTTAACTATGCTTTTACAGCCAGGGAGGAAGGCAGATTGCTTTTGTAAAGCGAAGTCCCTTCAAAGCTTTGAAGGATCCTTATCAATGATTGCCTGTAATGTTGTATCTATATTAGCCCATGGCAATTCATTGTATTCAATTTCGTCCCAAATTATTAGGCATCCGGAATCCTGGGAGTCTCTCTGACACAGAAAATGCTTTTTACTTTCAAGAAATAAGGGCTTTTTTTCCCCTTTCACTTTTTAACTGAAGAGAATTTTGAGAAGGAGGTATGTTCTTCAGTCCCTCACTGTTACATAGAAGATTTATTGACCCCGCTTTGAGTGAACTAAAAAAAATATATCTTAAGTACCTTCGCCCCTCTCTTTAGCTGGTGCTCTGGAAGGTATATTCTATTTCCTCTAGAAAACTGGCACATTTGTCTTGATTTATAAGATTTTGATATTATCTCCTCAAAGATAATTTGATTCCTGTCTCATTGGGAGGTGTAATCATTAAAATTATTGTTTCCCCCTCCTCTTCTGCTTCATATTTGACCTCTTAGTAAATTTCTGCAAACCACAATACTTTCTGCAGAATTATAAAGACATGGGGAAGAGAAGTCTTAGACATTCTTTCTTCTATCATCTGGATCAAAGCACCAAACAGATTCTGAGGGTCACTTCCAGCACTGATGCAAAACTGACTTATGTTTTATCTCGCAAAAGGAATCACAGCCTATATTCTATCTTTATAAAACATGGTCCAATTGCTGAGATAAAGCTATGGTCTTTCATGATTAATTTTGCAGTGGAAATGGAGGTAGTTAATGGCAGCCAAAAATGATAGCCATTAAACTTCTCCATCGAGTATTCTAGCTAACTAAGAGCCAAATATCATAAACTGGCAGGAAAGCATTGGTATTTTGGAACCAATGTCAGTCTTCTATCTTCCTGAAAGTCTTTATCCCTAAAATGTTACAATGCAAATAGGGAGGAAAATATGGGCAACAAGGGAGATTCAAAGCATTTGTCACTGCTGAACTTAATTATGAAAATTCTAATTT
This sequence comes from Azemiops feae, assembly GCA_023970755.1. NCBI lineage: Eukaryota > Metazoa > Chordata > Lepidosauria > Squamata > Viperidae > Azemiops > Azemiops feae. Next base: position 3,411,409 of record JALGBA010003850.1, read on the forward strand.
TGGTCCTGCTAAATAAATTCACTGACTTACAATGCATACCCAAACATGTCATTTTCAGAATATTGTGACATTGTTTATGATGCAGAAAATATGCAATCAGGTGAGAATAATTGGAGAAATTGCACAAATAAACCTATATAGTGATGAATAGTGTACACCAGGATGCATTTTTCCTGTTCTTGAAGAGACACATAGGTGCAAAGAAGTGTGTAAAAATTCTGAGGAATGGATTTGTAAATCTTCCATTTTTTGGTAAGTCTTTTTTTTTTGGGGGGGGGGAACATAAATAATTGAACTGAATAATTATCAGAATTGTGAGAACCAGACAACCATTCCATGTTTGATCACCTCTGAGTCTTTCAGGAAATACCAAGAAACCTTAATGGAGATTTTATGAACAGAAAGTGATATTTAGAATAAAGAAAAGAAGGAAGCAAAGAAAGAAAGAAAAGACATGGCCAACAATGAAGAGAAAGGAAAAGAAAAGAAAAGAAAAGAAAAGAAAAGAAAAGAAAGAAGGAAGGGAGGAAGGAAGGAAGGAAGGAAGGAAGGAAGGAAGGAAGGAAGGAAGGAAGGAAGGAAGGAAGGAAGGAAGGAAGGAAGGAAGGAATTCTGACTTTATATTACAGCAGTTATAAGTGTAAACTAATCTCTTACATGAATGAAGGCAAATATATGTGTCCCAGGATAATGTTGCAAGGTCACTAGGTCACTCACTGGGACCAGAGATTTACTCTTCTGAGCTTTCGGACATGCTGGAGCCCATCTTCAGGGAACTTATCTCTACTAGAATACGTGCTTTGGACTATTCTGTGAGTCATGTTTATGTGGTGCCTTCCTACTGGAAGTAGTTAGGAGCCAAAGACTTGGCACAAGGAAACAACAGCCAGTCGCCAGCCATCAGTATACCAGTCTCTTACACTATGGATACAGCATAGCTTTCCTTTTCTTCTATAATCTACACAAATATTTTATAGATTGTTAAAAGTATATATTATATACTTTTTTCTTGCAGAAAGTTTATAAAGTGTTTCTAGTCAGCATTAAACTTAGGTAATATTTTTGCTTTTCAGAACGATTGGGCTCGCCCTTCTCCACTTCAATCTAGTCTGATAAAAATCCATTGTGAATTCATCCATCAGCTTTATGCTTCAGGTTTGAACTCAATCCAGTGCATAGACAGATATATAATATCTATAAATTATGTAGTCATTTAAGGAAGAAAGACAGCAAAAACAAAATGGCTCTTGACGACTATCAGTTAATTCTAATTGCAGTGGTCCATCAGGGTGGTTTAGTTCACTAATAAATAGAGTTCCATTCTTTTTCTCTACTCCCGGAATAGCAGGTGGTGATCTGCCATTTTAATATGAAAAATGATAATTTTATATGAAGCTTGTTCATGTTGTTCCTGAACTTTAATTGGTTTTAGTCAGTGACAGAGAAGAAAAAAATATCATAGCCAGCATCAAAGCCATATAAAGGAACACTTTCTGAATAATAATAGAACGATGAAGTCAAATGCTGGCAGAGTATACAAACTGTATAGTAATTGCCATTGATGTTGACATTGATAATTTATTTATGCTGAGATCCCAGTGTATTCCAAATGCTTGAATACAGTACTATAGATAATTATGCACTTCTACTAAATGTGCTTGTTAGTAACATTGGAATTAATTTATATATTAATTATGGATGCTTTACCTTTGAGGAAATCCATCAGACTACTATAAAACACCTGTCTTCAGGCAATTTAATGGTGCATCAACCTCATTGACAAAAGTTTCCCTAGAGCTTTGCAAAAGTAATTATAATCCTGGGAAGTAAAGGCAAATCTTTCTGGAATGAAGCTCTGCATATATATGGTTAGTTTAAGCAACCATCGCTAATTCCTGTTCTGATGAGAAATCATATTGTTTTCTAGTTACTAATACCATTTAAAAAGTCCTTGGGACAGAAAAAAGTAATATAATGTACATAATTCAAAGCATATAAGAATTGATACACAGAGAAAGTTGGCCTACAGGTAGTCCTTGGCTTATGATCATTCGTATGACTGTTCAAAAATACAATGGTGTTGAAAAAAGTGACCTACAACTTGTCCTCACCTTTACAACGATCACAGTATGAAAAAACCAATCATAATAGAGCTAGTCAAACCTACTGCTCAAACCGGAGACCCTATATCATTTCAGATAGGTGGCTGTCCAGTCTCTTCTTAAAAACCTCCAGTGATGAAGCACTTACAGCTTTTGAAGGCAAGCTGTTCTACTGGTTAATTGTTCTCACTGTTAGGAAGTTTCTTCTTAATTCCAGGTTGCTTCTTTCCTTGATTAATTTCCATCAATTATTTCTTGCCTTGCCTTCTGGTGCTTTGGAAAATAAGTTGACCCCCTCTTCTTTGTGGCAGCCCCTCAAGTACTGGAATACTGCTATCATGTCACCCCTTGTCCTTCTTTTCTCTAGACTAGCCATACCCAATTCCTGCAACCTTTCTTCATATGTTTTTGTCTCCAGGCCTTTAATCATTTTAATTGCTCTTCTTTGCACTTTTTCCAAAGTCTCAACATGTTTTTTTTGTAATGTGGTGATCAAAACTGGATGCAGTATTCCAGGTGTGGTCTTATTAAGGATTTATAAAGTGGTACTAATACTTCATGTGATCTTGATTCTATGCCTCTGTTTATACAACCAAGGATTGTATTAGCTTTTGTGGCTGCTGCTGCACACTGCTGGCTCATGTTTGAGTGATTGTCCACTAGGACTCCAAGGTCCCTCTCACAGTTACTGTTTTTGAGCCAGGTTTCACCTAATCTGTACTTGTCCCTTTAGTTTTTCCTGCCTAGGTGTAAAACCTTGCTTTTCTCCACATTAAATTTCATGTTGTTGTATAGGATGCATTGATCAAGTCTGTCAAGATCTTTTTGGATCCTGAGCTTGTCTTCTGGAGTGTTGGCTATTTTTGCCAGCTTAGTGTCATCTGCAAAATTAATGAGTTCTCCTTCTATTCCCTCATCTAGGTCATTTATGAAGATATTGAAGAGTACTGGGCCTAAGACAGAACCTTGTGGCACCCCACTTCTTACTTCCCTCCGTGCAGATGTAGTACCATTAAGGACTACTCATTGAGTATGGTTTATCAACCAGTTACAAATCCATCTGGTGGTGATGCTGTCCATCCCACATTTTTCTAGCTTACCAAGAAGTAGTTGTGGTCTACTTTATCGAATGCCTTACTGAAATCTAAGTATACTGTCCACAGTATTTTGCTGGTCTACTAATTTAGTCACTTTGTCAAAGAATGAAATAAGATTGGTTTGGCATGATCTATTTTTAACAAATCCATGCTGGCTTCTAGTTATAACTTTATTTGTTTCTAGATGTTTGCAATATCCTCAGGGTCTTGTGATAAAAAATCGGGCACTTGAAAACCAGCATATATTTATGATAGTTGCAGCATCCCAGGTCACATGACCACCAATTTGTGACCTTCCTAGGGGATGTCTGACAAGCAAAGTCAATGACAGAAGTTGGATTTGCTTAACAAGCATGTGATTCTCTTAACAACCATGGCAAAAAAAGTTAACTCTAGGAAGGACTTATTTAACAATCATTGTTTAGTGACCAAATTTCTTGTCCAAACTGTAATTGTGAGTTGAGGACTATCTTTATTTAGTAGTATTGATATAGTTTTAACTGCAAACCATCATCCCCAAATCCAGTATTTTGTCATACAGTATGATGCATCATAGGAAGTGTGAAATTATCAGTGTGATGGGGCACCCTTTAATATGACCAAAAACAAAAGCATGAAAAGTGTATATTACTATCTGAATAATAACTTTCATCCTGTCATTTCAATAAAAAGTTTGAAATCATCCAATAATCTAGTCAGGTTTAATAATACGACCACTCTCCCCTATGCAAAGTTACCTAGGTCTGCTGAATTCAGTGGCATATAATTTCAGGCAGACACCCATAGGAGCACCTAATGGCTCTGCAGTGAATTTGCTAAAATGTATTGATGAACTGCTTCTGGGGGAGGCACCACAATACCTATAGCTGCAGCACAATCACAGGCTGCCTGCTCGTCCAGGTGTTTAGGACACCTACCACTTTAGGTTGAAAAACAATTCTTTCCTCCAATTTATACTGACTTCTGAGCTTGCAATATTCCACATGTACTTCTTGTTTTTAATAGTGTGTGTGTGTGTGGGGGGGGGAAGCAAGTAACAATTCCCTGCTGTTTCAAGATGCCAACATCAAACAGAACAGGGGTGTCAAAGTGCCAGCCCATGGGCCGGATGCGTCACGCCAAAACCGTGCCCACCCCACTGCCAGCAATGGGGAAAAAGTTGTGCTACGTCGCGACACGTCATGTAATGTCGTGAGTTTGACACCCGTGAAATAGAAGCTCCACTCCTACACCAAGCTTCGTTTGCTTGTCTATACATATATGTGAAGCATGAGTGGTATTATGTTTGAACAGTAAATCTGAAACAATTACACTCATTCTTATTTATAAGGTACATAACAAGAAGTATAAGGATGGTGTACATATGTAGGATATTTCTTATGATAAATAGCCTTTTTTAGCAGGAACATATCATATGAGGTTCCCTATTTTTTAAATCTGTAGTCTAAGCTACAATTCAATTGAGATTTTAAAAACACTAATATAATCAGAAACACAGAAGAGGAAGAGTGAAATAAAGCATTTTCTCCTAAAACATTTTTCTACAAACTGTCCTTAAAAATACATGCACATAACATCACAAGCAATGTTTTTGAATACATGTACTACCTGATACCTCTAAATAAAACAAAATATTGTTTGTTTTAAATATTTGGAGAGAATTACTTAATATTGTCCTTGTAAACCTGCTCTTATACAAACATTTATTTGCAGTGCCAGCAAATTTTGTTTATGGACTCCTGCTTTAAAATTCTGCTTCAGCTGAAGCTTCTTTCTTTGACTCCAGCTAATCCCTTTTCATCTCTTCTTTTTGATTGATTAGAAGGAAAACAGCCCCAAATCACAAGGAAACCAGCAGTTCAAATATATGCCTTGCAGCCACAAACTTTTTTTTTCTCCTGAGGATATTATAATTCCTTTAGGAAGGTGTAGGACAGGAGACGACTCAGACAAATTTTCCTTTGGCATGTCAACCAGAAACTTTTATGTCCTGCAACTTGAGATTTGTTGTTCATAAACTGCAGTTGAAAGGGGTCAAAAAACTGATTGAATGATTGATGGGACTCAGGTCATATAAGTCCTGCAAATGAATCTGGGGAATCTTGAAAGTATATGATACTTCATATTCCTGTCAAGAATCTCTAGAAAATGAAAGTTGAAGGGTGTAGGAAGAAATGAGATAAATTTAATTCAGTGGGGAAAGTTAAAAAAAAAAAAAAGCTACCATCCTATATTCCCTTGGACAGTGTCCCAGAGGCTATAAAATGAGTAAGATCTTTCTATAAAATCAGAAACATGGTTTCAACTTCAGAGAGGAAAGGCTAATATTGGATTTTGCCTTTCTACCAGGCATAACATCTGCTGTTTTTGGCATCTGGAAATTTAGAAAATAGAAAGCCTCAAGCACTGATGGGAATAAGGGGGATGTTAACTGAGAAGTCCACATGTTGCCTTGTGCTGATACCAAAGTGTCCAAAGCAAGCATTTTTATTGCTTAATTGAGAAAACAGAAGAGTATGATCACTATTGCAACCTTTCCCTGATATGCCTAATAGAAAGGATTATAGTCATCGAGGTCTATTTTTTTAATCATCTCCTTCCAGTCAACAATGGCAAAGTGGTCCAGAGATTTTTCTCATGGAGGCCCAAACGTCAAAGTACAGTCTGTCTCTCACACAAAACCATGAAGGCTTTCTCGAGAATGGGAGGTTTTTAGAGAATGGGCGAAGATGGGCTGTGTTCATAAGATTGCAGGGAAGGGTTGTTGTTCCTCTCAAAAGCCAAGCAATAATACCAGCTCCAGTTTGCAGCTTTTCTTATCTGACATTTGTACTTTATGACTTGGGTTTTTCACTGCTTTTTGAGGGCATGATGGAGATCAAAGCTTAAAATGTTTCCACTGTTGCAGTTTTGCCACTATTTATTCAAAAGGAAATGTCAATATTGTTTTTCCTTGGTGGTCTCAACACAATTTCCAGATAAGCTGTCTGGCCATACTTGTATGGATTCAGAAGATAAGTACAGTTAGATCTGACACTGGGAAATTGAGAAAAAAAATCCCAGAAGACAATGGGAAACCAGTTCTATATTACTGCCAAGAAAAAAAAAACCACATGTATTTGTCCATGAAATCATCAAAATTTGAGCTTAACTTGTAAGATAATTCACTTTATAACACCATCCCTATGAATTTCAGTATGTGGTTCCCTCTTATTGTTCTTATCTCCCTCACTACCTCATTTCTTTGGAGACCTAATTCTTCTTCTCGAATATTGGATCTGACCAGACTTGGGCTAAGAAGCTAGTAGCCAAAAATACTGTTCAAAAACTGAAATGATATGAATTGAATCAGATGCTTTATTTAAATATTTAAATAATATTATACAACCAGTGCAGTAAATCTTTAGAGAAGTAGGAAAAGTGTTAAATTATGGATAACAAATACTTGGTTCTGGAATACAAGAACTGCAGCATATTTTTATTATAAGCTATTCACCTATAATTAATTCTAGACTATTCCATATGACCAACAGTGCATAAAAATTTATCATTTAAGAATTGTGATGTAAAATTTTGACATAAAAAGCCCAAGATCTATTACACTTCTATGTCCCCCAGATCTTTTGAATGTTTATAAATCTTGAAAATGGATTGTGCAAGTCAAAGTATTCATTCTCAAAAAGATGCAAAATCAAACCATGTATCCATGTCACCGAATGATGCCTTATGCAGCAGAATTAAAAGCACAGCATATGGGTCTGTAGATTTTAGGTGTTATTTTTAACAGGTGATGTTTCCCATGTACAAAGCACAAACGTCCATGCATATAAGTTGAAAAGTTTTGGTTTTTCAAAGGAGAAATATTTCATTCAATAAGCATTGTATGATGTCCTCCATACATTATTTTAAGAGATATATGCTTAATTAAACAATATTTTAAATTCTCAAAAACCTATAACCATACAATATTGACCTGAGTAGAACTGATTAAACTGTTCACAGTAAACAACACACATACTCAGTATAACAAATTGTACATTCCCAATTCACAATAAACCAATTTCAACAAAATACATTAAGATATAACTGAAAAGTTTTTCAGTGAAATTCACAATGGTCATTGATAGTCTGCAGAAACATAGTAACATTGATCTGGCATTACACACATCAAAATGGCATCAAGCAAGTGATATGAATTTCCTACCTAATAAATAATTTACATAATTTGCATAATGATATTATGACATATATTATGTCATTTTCCCAATCCCCATGAAAACTCCTTTTTTAGGATATGAAGAACCCAAATGAGATTCAGAGATGGGGACAATTTACTATGAGTAAAGATACTATACCCAAAGCTATAGCAGAGGGTAATAATGGATAATAATAATAATAATAATAATTACATGCATCATAAAAAATCTCTGACTGTTGGTCGGTCTGTCTGTATATATATAATATGGCTATGTTTCTTCTATAGATGGATTTCCCCAATTTTTGATGCAAGTTCCATTGAAAGGGTCACTACTTAAGAATCTCTCTAATGCCTAAGTACTTTATTGATCTTAATAGTGTGTCAGTTAATGATGGCTTGCAAACCTGAGAGTTTCATCAGGCTGTAGGAAAATAGCTAGAATTAAACAAAGTAGAGTTTTAAAGGTTAAAATTATCACTGTTTATTAGATATGGAAACAAAGGGGGAACTATTACAGCTAGTATAAACCAGAGCTGATAAACCTGGGAATTTGCAAGGAGAGCTATATCCCCCCAGATAATAACCAGATTCCACTTAAAACAAAACAATTTCAGTCTAGTCCTTCTAGAACCAGATTAATATGTAGGAATTATTTTGTTCCTTTTGTGAAAAATGATTTTCAGTGTTTCTAGACATCCTAACAATGACTGACATACATGCTATGTTCCTTCCCCGAGGAAAAACAATTATTATCTCTGAAAAACAATTCAAAAATTCAAGGTTTTGCTATAATGTGAAGGAGATATATAAAAAAGGAGTGGCTTCAGGCTGATGTTTTCAATTTTCCATGAGGGTTGGTCAACTGACTCAAGAGGGATGATTTCTCAATCCTAAATCTGCCCACTCTACACCATAAAAAAATCTATCATGCATGCTGGCTGAGGAATTGTGGGAACTGAAGTCTAGTCATCTTAAAGTTGACAAGTTTGAAAACACTGTTCTAGATGAATAGAATTCCATTCCCAAATTTTTCAATGTCTATTCTGTCTGGGTAAGTCCACATATCTGGAGCATGCCAAGATTGGAGAAAGCTACATAAGTTTATGAAATGTGAAGACAAAGAATTTTATGTTGGAAGGCTGTAACTTTAATCAATAATACATCTGTAGTTCCTAAATATATATAGAGATAGAAATAACAGGACAAAATGGTGGAGGCAAAAATAATAGGAAACTGAATTGGATGTAAAAGTAAGAAACACAGTGATATGCACTTAGTTTATGGAAATACTATAATTAGAATAGATCCAGTCCTTTTTTATAATAACAATATACTGTTGTCCTCTCAACATACAAGGTAGAAGAATACATTACTTGATCATTTCTATTAATTATTTGCAATAAACACAGCATCTGCAGTTAGAGCATCAGTCTTATCATAAATACTGATAATTTATTATCGGACAGACTATCAGACAGCTGTGGTAGGGGGAAAATGAGAGGGGGAGAAATTCACCACAAAACCCTTGGTTCATTAAAATTACATTGGCCATCTCTTCCATTCATGTTTTACAGTTTTGCCATTCATCTCTTAGTAGCTTTCTTGTTTTTACTGCTGTTGTTTACATGGACAACATGGAAAAAATGATTCATTACACTAGAGAACAAGGCCATCTGTCTATTTTCAGCAAGAGTACAGTGCACTGGTTTTGGACACATGCCAACAATGGACTCAACAGAAAAAGAACAAGAAGGTCCCTTGGTGTGGGCTGTTGTTTGATGTAAACATATTTTAGGTGTTCTATTTATTACTGTTAGTTTTTGCTCTCTGCTGAGTACTAGCATCACTGCTCTGCTGCATCCATCCTGAAACTGAGAATTCATCTTGAGTATGTTAGGAGAGACAGTTCCTCCTCTATGTAGCACAACCTCAGGTAGTGAAACTACTTAGTTAAGACTTTATTATTTACTGCTTTAAATTTCCTCCCTTTATTCCTTTAGCATATCTTATGCCAAAGGGGGCTCCATAATCCATATATTATGAAGCCATTCATCTTATGTTTATTATTGGAAGAACTAGCCTTCTAGTTTTCTGAATGGTGCATGAGCAGTACTTTACCCAGAAATGCCATAATGATAATAATATTAACAATGGCATTCATTGCTGGATAGTAAATATGGGCTTTAAAATCTAAATACGGGCTTTAAAATTTAAATGAGTAGAATAGCCCAATAAATTATCAGTATGATACGCTATATAGTAAATGTACAATGCTCTTTGAAGAATTTTTATTACTCAGATACAGAGTATACATTATAAAAAAAGACTGAAAGAATGTGCCCCTCCCAACAAAAGAAAATTCCCTGGAAGAAAGACCAACCCTCTTCACAATATTATACATCCTTATCTAGGGAAGCTATAGCTTGAATGTTGCACAATACAGTCATTAAAGAGCTGGGGTAAGGAGACAAGAGAAAGCATCGATTTATCAATTAACAGGAAAAAAATTGTTAAGATAAATATCTCTATACTTGTGTGTGTGTGTGTGTGTGTGTGTGTGTATGGGAGAATTGCAGCTAGCCCCAATATGATTTTGAAATTTTGAATTGAATATGCAAGAAGCAGACAATTGAATAGACAATTTTTAATTAAGCCACAGACTTTGTGGAGCCTTAATTAAGCCACGGAAATTGTTCGCAGCTTTGTCTAATAAAATGTTTGGGAGGTGCGGTCCGGATACAATGGGAGGCAGGAGCTCTGTTTCAGACCTGTCAAACTTTCAGCAATTGACAGATCTGTATCAAGAGCTGTGCAGCCTTGAGTTGACAAAGCCTTAATGCAGGCAGAAAAGTTTGAATTTGAAATATATCAGCCCAAGATAAGGATGATGAAAGGGCTACCTTGTCTATAGAGAATCAGAAGCATCACACATCAGAGACCACCTGACAGGAAATTTGCATCCTTCACAGATAATGGAAAGGCAGAATTTATAAGAGAGAGTGCTTCAGTTTGGACATCTTTCTTTCTCTTTTTTCCTGAGGACATTTAGGTCATTATTAATAAAGATCTATTAGACATATTGATTCCCACTGTCTGCTTTTGGCAGCTGGTTAGATGATCCCCTTTCCCTCGCTCCCATAAATAGCTGCTTGAGACCTTTGGTATGAATAAGCAACAGGCACATTATTTAGGAGCTGGCTTTGTTAAGCTGTGTCACCTCTTATTAAAAGCAAGTCCCAGCAAATGAATGTTGAGGTCTCTGCCCTGCCAAAGATTCAATCGCTGATGCCAATCATCATCAAAGCACCCTATGGATCCTCATCACATTTTTTCCCATCAGAAGCCTGCTTGATTGGTAGGTTTTATAAAAGTGACTTACATTTTCTTTCCTTATTCAGTTACAGTACAAACGTCCATAGGTATGTATCTGCTAGACCAGAAATGACTGGTGGGCTAATTCTCTGGTGGGGTAAATAATTAATAAGGTGGAAAAAAATGTTCCATAGGCTTCTTTTGTGGCAAAAGTTTTCATTTTCAAGGATTCTCTGGGCGACCTCTATCATTGTAGTTCAATATTGAGAGGAAGACTAATTAGATTTGACATTGTAATTGGAGAATGATAAATATCCTCCAAACTTTCTCTAAACTGTTCACAAATGACTGATTATATAGGATTATTAATCTACTGTAGCCTCTAGGTATCCTGTGAATATCATCTTAGCTGCAAGTTAAACAAGGTAAAAAAATTTCCCCTCTATTTTCTTCACATTATGGTTGCTACTAATCAGAATAATTTATTTAGAAGTGGAAATGGATTTTTCCCCTCTGAAAACAGAAGAAATGGTTGGCGTGGGGAATAAATGAATGTGAACAATTGCAGGAAAATATCCACTTGTACTTGATGTAGTGGATGTGTTTCAACAACCCAGATTTTGTATGTTTCTTTCATGTGTGCAGCATAGCCAACAGGTACTGAACAATGTACATTGCCATTGTGTAAAAACAAAAAAATTCTATAAAACAGTAAGTGGTAAGTTAAATTACAGGTTATTTTCATGATTAGAAACCAAAAATCTATAAGTCACACCCAAGTATTCAGGAAGCAAAAACTTTGTTGTCCAGTGTATTCCTTGGTCGGAATGAATAAACCCAACAATCGTCTCTTATCTAAGTAGTAAGTAATTTTTATACACAGGGTTTATATTAAGATTATTAATTATTATTGGGTATGTTCTGAATAACATGAAACTACCTTTATAAAATCAAATGGAGTTGTTAGTGGAGAACATTAACAATTTGTAGCCATGTCAGAAACTCTATAGATGAGTGGACCAAAAATCCTGGTTTGTTTGTTTTAAATTCTATTAGAATTACATGGTCTGTAACTGATCAAAAGAAATGCATTTGACTGCGACTGACTATAGCAATGATACTGTTTACTAGTGAAATGTGAGACTTAGAAGCTATGGAGTGAAGTACAATATGCATACAAGAACCCTTAATTGTGGATTACTCACGAGTATTGCAAATTCTTAGAGAAGTTACACAGCTTACTATAAATCTTCAGTAAATATCACATGAACTTAATTTCTTCATAAATTAATATCTTCATAAACTAAGATAACAAAGTTGAACATATTAAAAATAAATAATTTAAAGGGGGGGTGTAGAAATGTTTCCAGTGAATTGGTGTTATACTTGGTGTTATTCAAATAAGTTATTTGTAAAATATGCCAGTATCACATTCTATTCATTGCTTTTCAATATTGCTTTCATCAGGAAAAAAATGAAAAATTAGTGAGATACAAGGGATCACTTTAACAGAAGATGAGTTGTAATTCCCAGTGTCACAGTAGTAGTTGTTGCTATTTCAGGGATTCTGCAAGTTGATTTGTACTGAAATACTTCTTAGCCTTTTCATGAATTTAAGTTTCATTTCTATATTTTTAAGGTTGATAGATATTTCAAAGAAGAGGTTGACACTTTCAAGAGTGAGCATGATTGAAATATAAAATATTAGACCTTAAAGAGAACTTTATTTTACATTCCATCAGATAGTTGCAACCCAAGTATGGTCATAGAATGACTGATGAAACTGGTGAAGCGGGCACAGCAGCGCCTGCATTTTCTGCGCCGCATGAGAAAAGCACATCTTCCTTCCCCTGTCCTGACCACTTTCTACAGGGGGACATTCGACAGCATCCTGTCATACAGCATCACAGTCTGGTTTGGAGGCATACTGTTTCAGACAGGAAGACGGTGCAGAGTGGTGAGAATGGCTGAAAAGATCATTGGCAGTTCCCGCCCTCCCATCCAGGACATAGCACAGAAGCGTTGCTTGAGCAGGGTCCGTAAGATTATCTGGGACACTACACATCTTCTTCACGACCTGTTTTCCTTGTTACCTTCTGGGAGGAGGCTTCGTGGTATCCGTAGCAGAACATCCAGATTCAGCCATAGTTTCATTCCATACAGCATTAACCTTGCGAACTCTCAAGCTTCCTCCTTCTGTTATATATTCAAGATGGACAGTATTTAATATTTATTTGCTACGTATATGTAGGGGTGTGGGTCTATACATATGTTGTTCATAGTATGTTTAGGTGTGTGTCATGTATGTGTTTCACTTTGAGAGCGGGCAACTAAATTTCATTTTTGATGTGTGCCATTGTGCCCACAGTATAAAAATGACAATAAAGGTTGTCTTATCTTATCTTATCTTATCTTAACACACACACACACACACAAACATCACACAAACACACACATACCACCAAAGCATAGAAGTTCCATTATTCACACTTTATGAAAATCATTGATTTTTCTAGTATTGTTCTAAGTAATTAGGGTATTTGCTTTTCTAGGGTGGATAAAGCTCAGAGAAGACAACATCAGGCAATATAAAAGTGATAAGATTCAGGCTTTCAGAAATAAGCAATCTCCACTGGATTTCACAGCTCATGAGGGGTTGCATAAATCTGGGGGCTGAGGGCCATTCTCAGCCTTTCCATAGCACACCAAAGAGTATTTCTTAAAGTGAAAGGGAATAGGGCAAAAATTAAATTAATCTTTGAATTTCAGTGTAATAAATGTTAATGGAGGTGTGATGGCTCAGTGGCTAAAGACACTGACTTGTCAGCTGGAGAGCTGACAACCTTGATTTGAGGCCTGAGCACTGTGCAATGGGGTGAGCTCCTGTTACTTGCCCCCTCAGGTCCTGCTCACCTAGCAGTTCAAAAGCATGCACATTCAAGTCGATTAATAAGTACCACTTTGATGGGAAGGTAACAACATTCTGTGTACAGAAATTGTCTTTGGGCAACACTGGCTCCCTTGGCCAGGAAAGAGAAATGAGTTGGGCATAATTGGAGAGGGAAAACTTTACCTTAAATGTCAATGAATTGAATCAAGCCAAACAAAAACAAAACCTTCCCTATGTATTTAAAGATTTTCTGCTTTTCATACCTAAAATTATTTATTCTCCACCTACTTTTGAAGGAGCTCCTGCCCTGGACTTGACAGGCAACTGCCCTTGGGCCAGTGGTGGGATTCAAATATGTGAACAACCGGTTCTCTGTGTGGATGCTGCTTCCGGAAGTCCAGAAGTCTGGAAATTAGCTACCGGTTCTGCCGAAGTGGTGCGAACCGACTGAATCCCACCACTGCCTTGGGCCAAAGATAATTCTACTTAGCGCCTCCTCAGATGATTCCTTTGGGTCTCTTGATTTCTCAAAAGTATTATCTCTAATTGTCTCATGGTTTAATTAAAAGCTAGTTTGCATTCTTTTGGCCTTAATTAATCTTTTGATCAGAAAAAAAAAGTTTGGAGTTGGAACATTTAGTAAACCCTTTGAGGCATTTTTTCCCAACATCTTCTGGCAATTGTCAATGTTTTCCAAACAATGGGTATTCATAACCTTCTTTAAGAAAGAGCTCACAGGACAGGACATTATAGGAATAGGAAAATAGCAAAGTGCAAGGGTCCTACCTATGGAAAGCTATTAGATTACATCTTTGTACTGGTGCATTAGTTTTCTAGAGGTTTATTTTGTCGTGGTTTTATGGAATCTTAGCAGTCTACCACGTATAACAGGATATTGGTTAGCAACAATAGTAGCAAGAAAAGCCTTTTAAGATGGGGGTCAAGGAACTGAGTGTGTTGTCAAACTCCAAATCTGGCCATAATCTCACATAAAGGAACTAGTTAAATAGCTATGGTTTATTTAAACAATGGTGATTTATTGTTGTAGTCAATAATGTTTTTCAGACAGTGCTATGGAGACAAAGAAATCTCCCCCTCAATCCCCTCCCAAAATCACCTACAGTAGAATTGCTTATACTCTGCATTAAAACTCCTACCTGCAAAAGTTGTTTTTCATACAGAAATACTTTATCTTTGTGTTCTTCTAAAGTCATTTGATTAAGGGTGCATAAGTGAACATAAAAATGGTTTGTCAGCATGCAACAATATTAATCTCACTTTAATGTGGTGGTTTAAATCGACCTTAACAAGCTGATGCAGCTTGTTATACAAATTGGCATATAAATGCTTATTCAGAAACCAGAAGACTTTTTATTATTTTGACTAATGGCTACTAATTTGAGGTAGTTGTCCTCTTGATCTTTGTGTTATATATCAACATGTCAGTTCTGCTCCACTATATTCATATCTTCACTCATGTGAACATTATTTCATCTATTTATAAAGCTCCCTAAACTTTTCTAGCATTTCTGTCAATTCATAGCAAACTCACAATATTTATGCTCTTCCTGTGATCATTTACATGGGATTCTAATGTAGTCCTTGACTTATGACAATTGAGCTCAAAATTTCTGTTGCTAAGTGAAACATTTGTTACATGAGTTTTGCCTCATTTTATGACCTTTCTTGTCACATTTGTTAAGTGAATCACTGCTCTTGTTAAAGTTAGTAACATGGTTGTTAAGTGAATGTGGCTTCCCCATTGACTTTCTGGTCAGAGGGTCACAAAAGGTGATCACATGACTTTGCAACTGTCATAAATATGAGTCAGTTTCAAAGCATACAAACTTTGATCACGGTTACTGCAATGGTCGTAAGTGTGAAAAATTGTCATCAGTCACTTTTTTCAGTGCTGTTGTAACTTTGAACGGTCACTAAATGAACTGTTGTAAATTGAGGACTATCTATATACAGTAGTAGGCTTCTATTACCCTTGATTGCTAAGCTAACAGGAGTTGAAAGCATGGAATACATGAAAGGAATCTCTCAGCAATATCTTTCCAGGGGCTGAGGGGTGTATATCAGTGGTGGGATTCAAACATGTGAACAACCAGTGTGTGGATGCCGCTTCCAGAAGTCCATTCTGGGCCTGGGCAAAAAACATTAGTTACCGGTTCTACCAAAGTTGTGAGAACCAGCTGAATCCCACCACTGATGTATATGTGTAAGAGAGAGAAGGAGTGAGTGAGCAAGCGAGCAAGCAAGCGAGTGAGTGAGTGAAAAAAATTTGCAGTATTTTCAGATTGTGACACCCACCCCTCTTCCCAGGAGACAGACATATATCTTGTTCATGAAATTTTACAAATTTATGTCATCTTTTGGGGAAAATAAGACTTGGGAATTTATTTCCAAGCAAAATACATGGGACTAAGTTCAAGGAAAAGGGATTGGACTATCTACAACACCCTCTGATAGCTAGCTGTCATTTACAAAAGTAAATTTGTAAATGTATTCAAATTTAGGCTTGATATATTCAGCAGTGTAGATCTATTCAGGCTGATCTGAACTAATTTAAAGCATTGAATTATTTGCATTCATAGCAATTCAGATAGATTTTGGCATTTTTTAAAGCTTTTTTCCAGTTTTCCAAATGCTATCCTTGTGGATGTAACCAACCTTGGATGGATTAGAGATAAACAAAGGTGAACTTCTTAAATATTTTGGACTTATACAATAATATATAAAGGATATTATTAATGAAATTTCCTGCTCTGGCCCACTCATTTCCCCTTTTTTGTACCATTTCTCCCAGCCTTACCCATTTATTTTAGGAGCTATTAACACATCAGAAAAGACTGAATGTGGTCCTAGGATTCAAAAGAACTGTCCTCCCAGGTGTCCATAGGAGCAGAAGAGATGGGAAAGAATAATGTACCATAATATGGGGTTTGCATCATGATGTCACAGTGCACAATTCATCATTTAGGCTTTCATTGCCCTGTCATGATTAATTATTTACCAGTAGCATAGAAATAAATTATTTTAACAATAACCATTGAACTAACAAGGGTTCCGATTTATGGATCAAGTTACCATATAAGCACTAAATCTCCAAGACTGTTTTAGGCTCATTCTTGACCTCACCATGATGTACTTTTGCTGGGTAACATACAAACTGTAATAAACAGAATTTCTCTGTATAAACCACTGTCCACATGCTTCTGAATGAAAATAAAAATTGAAATTTTTGTCTGGATCCATCATTACTTACTTGTTGTGGTAAAGCCAATGCTTTGAATCCATTAACCTTTCATTGTGTGGTGCTACCATCCAGTGCTAAAGATTAGCTACTGACGCATTTACCAAAGGATGATAAATGAGCTGTCCTTTTAGATGTCTGATTATTTGACCTTTATTCAGTTAAAAGCAAAGGGAGCTGACAATGTTAAGTGGCTGCTACTTTAGAATGAAATTGAAACTCAGGAAATGAATCTTTGGAATTGTCTCCAACACTGTGAAGTTAGGATGTCAATTTAAGTTTAAATTAAACAAAACAAAATCAGATGTAAACAGTTATTTCATTAATATGATTGTTATATAAAAAAAGAAATTGCTATTTTTATTTTTTAAAAAGAAAGTCCTTCTGTTCCACATAGGGCCACTGTTGATTTCTCTATGTTCTTAATAGGGGCTGAACAATTAAAGCAATATTAAGAACACTGAGAGCAGATTGGTGTACTGATTTAATGTATTAGACTGCCATTGGGGACACTGAGGTTTAATTTATTCTCAACCACAGAAGCTCTCTGGGTGAATTTTGGACAGTTGCTGTTTGACAGTCAAATCTATTTTATAAGACTGTTATTATGGAGAAAAAAATGGAGAATGCTACATATGCCTTTCTGAAAGAAAGGAGTGATATACAGTACATCGAACAAATCAACAAATACATACCACAATGGTTCATAGATCCTAACAAGTTTGGAAAACATAGATTGGTATTGTGACTGACACATAAAAATATATATTATTTAAGAATGTGGCCCCATTTTGACTGAACTAATCAGTTTGATCCTTTTTAGAACAAGTTTCAAAGTTAATCTTAGTAGTGCAGGTTAATACATATATTGTAATAAATAAATAATAAATAAATAACCTTTATTGTCATTTTTATATTGTGGGCACAATGGCACACATAAAAAATGAAATTTAGTTGCCCGCTCTCAAAGTGAAACATATACATGACACACACCTAAACATACTATGTACAACATATATATAGACCCACATCCTAATATACATAGCAAATAAATATTAATACTGTCCATCTTGAATATATAACGCAAGAGGAAGTTGAGGTTCGCAAGGTTAATGCTGTATGGAATGAAACTATGGCTGAATCTGGATGTTCTGCTACGGATACCACGAAGCCTCCTCCCAGAAGGTAACAAGGAAAACAGGTCGTGAAGAGGATGTGTAGTGTCCCAGAAAATCTTGGGGGCCCTGCTCAAGCAACGCTTCTGTGCTATGTCCTGGATGGTAGGGAGGGAACTGCCAATGATCTTTTCGGCCATCCTCACCACTCTCTGCACCGCCTTCCTGTCTGAAGCAGTACTTATCATAATAGAAATAAAATAATTATAGACAGTACATATTTCTTTCTTTTTATTTATTTATTTGTGTGTGTGTGTGGGGGGGGTTCTGTGTGAATGCATCTTCAAGTCAGTCATGACCCATGGCAAGTATATAGACAATTCGGTGCAATTTTTTTTAGTGTAGTTTACTTTTGCCTGGAGAATGACTGGACCAAAGTCACTTAACTGGTTTCTGTGGCAAAACCAAGGCTAGAACTTAATGTACCAGCTTCTAATCCAGTGTATTTAACATTGGATTTGGCTATGCCAATCTAGCCCTCTGGTTAAAGATTTTAAAAAGAAAAAAATATTTATCTATGCAGATTATAGTTAATTTTGTGTGTAAATAACTTTTGGCTAGCTTTCTTGCTGGTCAGCTAGTTTTCCACATGCAGGAATGTTCTTAAATAGAATCATGCACACTCATTCAGAATGTTTAGCCTTAAATGATACAGTCCAAGTGGGTGTCATAATGCAACATGCTTATTTCTGCAGGCAATATTCTCTAGCAAATCATTCGGACTACAGGATATTATTTATTTAATTTGTGCTGTGTGGAAGATTGTGTTTTGCTGAACCTACCTCCAAACAAAGCACCCATCTGAAACAGTCTCATGGTAAATAATTAATTGGGTATGTCTAGTGTAACAAAGAGAAGGACTAATGGTGACATATCAGTCTTCCAATATTTGAGGGGCTGTCACAGTGAAGAGAGGGGTCAACCTATTCTCTGAAGCATCTGAGAGCAGGACAAGAAATAATGGATGGAAACTTATCAAGGAGATCCAACCTAGAACGAAGGAGAAATTTGCTGACAGTGAGAACAATAAATCTGTGGAACGGCTTGCCTTCAGAAGTTGGGGGTGCTCCATCACTTGAGGTTTTTTAAGAAGAGATTGGACAGCCATTTGTCTGAAATGGTATAGGGCTTCCTGCCTGAGCAAGGGATTGGACAAGAAAACCTCCAAGGTCTCTTCCAACTTCTTATTCTATTCTGATTCTTTTTCCAAGACATAAGTAGGTCTATAAACTTGCCGTTCAAGTGTAATGTTATTATTCTGTAACATTTCTAGAATAAAAACGTATGGAATTTAACTAACATCTTTGAATATTAGCATAGTAGTTATAAAACTTCAGTTTTCATACATATAGTATATATTCCCAACCCAGGTATACATTTTATTTAAATGAACCACAGTTTATTAGTTCAACTTAAAATGCTACTATGAAAGTAGTGTGCATTATTACCAACTCAATCACTTAATGAAAGTATATTTATTTATTTATTAAATATTTACACTAATATTAATACATTTCTCAAAATACAGTATCCATGCATTATTTGTTTAATTCAAAGAAAAAGCAGAAATAACACTTATTAAATGGTAACATATCAAACTAAATCCAATTTCACCCTAATATTTTCATAAGAGTCCAAATTGGACAAAAGGTACCTCAGCAAGTTACAAACTACATACTAAGGTTAGTGAAGGTTTGTTACAAATATTGTAATTAGAAATGTATCATTTCTTGAGGATACTATATACCAGTAGGTACTACAAGCAATACATAAACACAACTGTATAATAATAATAATAATAATAATAATAATAATAATAATAATAATAATAATAATAATAATAATAATAATAATAATAATAATAATAATAATAATAATAATAATAATAATAATAATTTGTTATAAATACTACTACTACTACTACTACTACTACTACTACTACTACTACTACTAATAATAATAATAATAATAATAATAATAATAATAATAATAATAATAATAATAATAATAATAATAATAATAATAATAATAATAATAATAATAATAATAATAATAATAATAATAATAATAATAATAATAATAATAATAATAAAAATTCTGTACAAAATTTGGGGGTACTTAATTGAGCGGTGTTTTATTTCAAGGACTCAGGATTAAAATGATGTTTCCCTTCAAAGTGCCAAATCAGAGTAGCTATGCCACTTTTAAATAAGTCCTAAGATAAATTCATGTACAATGCAACAGTCCTTCCTTTACATCAGAAGGAACTCATTGGCAAAACTGAGTTTCAGTCTGAAGTCTTGAGACAAAGCAAGAATAAATAAATTAAAAATCAATCAATCAATAACTTTATTACGGTCTTAGACCAGCAATAGATATCATATTTTACAATATATTAAGAAAAGTATAAAATAAAAATAGTACTGACATTAATAATAAATAATAACATCCCTGTTAAAAAGATACATGTTCTCAAACTGTTAGGATCACTCCCTAGTTTACGTGAGTGGAAAGTCGATAAGTGTGTGAGTAAATGTAATGTTCCAAAAATTATTAGAGATATCTCCAAAAAGTTGGCACAAGTTGACGGCTATAAATCTGTAACCAATTTTTTCCTTGTGGACATTGCTGCAACACAGTATTTTGCCACTGCATGCGTGATGGAAGGGTTTGAGTCCTGGAGGAGAAAGCCTACATAAAAATTGTCTGCCCTCCCTGGCAATCTCTCTAATAAGGGAAGAATATATGCTGACCTATAAACTCGGTATAACTCACAGTACAATAAAACATGTGAGATGTCTTCGACTTCTCCTTTACCACATATACATACCCGTTCTGCTATTGGTGTTCTCTTATACCTGCCCTGGAGGAGTGCTGAGGGAAGAATATTAAATCTGGCTCTGAAGAAAGCTATTCTTTGTTTTGGGAAGGTCAGATCATTCAGATATCTTGCCGATTCCCACACACGCTGTTTGATTCTATCCCTAATGTGGCGAGGTAACCTATTTAGTTCTTCTTGGAACTCCATGTCCTTTATTCTATTGGATACTACTTGCTTTGCTTGATCAAAGCCTAGGGACATAAGGAATACCGAAGAGAGCCCATAAGAGCCCAGTTTATGATCTATCGCCTGCTTCCAGGGCGAGGGGAAGTTGTCAGTCAGCACTAATGGGGATAGTCCCTCTGGAAAGAAATACATTTTAAGCCAGTGAATGATCATCATCTTCCAGGCTCTTACCTGAATTTGGGGCATGCCTGTCTCAATTCTTAATTGGGCATTTGGGGTTCCTTTGGGTGCAGCTAAGATGGCTCGCAGGAATTTCGTTTGTATGGTTTCAAGCAAGTTTTTCTTTGCAAGGATTCCTGTTTGTGCCCCATATAGAATTTGCGCCAATGTTTTGGCCTCGAAAAGTTTTAAGGCAGCCGGTACCAATTGACCTCCGCCTGTGTAAAAGTAATGCCTGATTGCATTCAAGGACCTATTGGCTGCTTGCAATGCATGATCCAGGTGTGCCCTCCATGTCCCCTGCGAGTGGAAAACCACCCCAAGGTATCTAAATGTTCTAACCTGTTCCAGAGTGTGTCCTTCTATTTTCCAGGAGTATTGGCTGGGTCTTTTAGCAAAAACTAAAATTTTTGATTTATCAAAGTTGAGGACCAACTTATTCTGTTTGCAGTAGCCGAGTGTTGCCCTAATTGCTCTCTTCAGTCCTACAGGAGTTTGAGAAATAATGACCGCATCATCGGCATATAGAAGGATCGAGATTTTATGATGTGCTAAGTTGGGCGGATGCAGATCAGGGTTCTGTAAGAGATCGATCAGGGGGTTGATATAGAAGTTAAAAAGGGAGGGGGACAGGATGCAACCCTGCCGTACCCCTTTTTGTACCCTTACTGAGCCGGTTAAGGTCCCTTGAGGATTACACCTCACTTTCAAGGTGGAATTGGTATACAATTTTTGTATGAGGAAAAGGAGGCGTTTATCGATAGTAGTGCCTTCTAATTTCTCCCATAGGGAGTTCCTAGATATTGAGTCGAAGGCCTGCTTAAAATCAAGGAAGGCCACAAAAAGAGAGGATTTTTTTTTATGTGTGTATTTTTGTACTAGATGGTGAAGTACCAGGATATGATCCACTGTTGATCTTCCTTCTCTAAAACCGGCTTGTTCATCTTTAATTATCCCCCCCGAAATTAGCCAATCCTGAAGTTTATAGTTTAAGTGTTTGGCATACATTTTACTAATAACACTCAGAAGACTAATGGGTCTATAATTGCCAGGGTCATTTCTACTACCTTTTTTATAGATTGGTATGATAATTGCTAATCCCCAATCTCTTGGCATATGGCCCGTTCTATCTATATATGTAAACAGAGATGCTAAAAGTGGAGCCCACCAACTGGGATTATTTTTTATTATTTCTGGCAGGACATTGTCAGCACCAGGTGCCTTATTAGCCTTGAGGGCTCCAATCAATCGGGATATCTCGCCTGGTGTAACAGGGGGCCAATAAGGGGTTTGGTCCAAATTAATTTGGCTCTCATAAGTTACATAGTCGGGGTCTGCATAAAGCTTTCTAAAATATTCTTCCCAGGCATGAATCGGTACCTGATTAGTTGGAGGTAGGGGGGATTTCCCCAATCCTCTGGTGATGTGCCAAAAAAGGGATGTATTTTTTGTCCTGACTGATGCAATTAGTCTATGCCAAGACTCCATCTGAGCCGCCCTTTTCTTTTCTTTTAGAAGAGTCTTATATTGTGCCTTCAACTGCTTTAAGCAGTGAGTTTGATCCTCAGAAGGGGCATTTTTACTTTTCCTGTATTCCTTATTATATGTTTTTTTTAGTTGCACGCAATCCCTGTCAAACCATTTTTTATTCTTTAAAACCGGCTTTTGGGGGTGAGCCGGTATTCTGTTAGTGAGGACCGATTTCAAATTTAAAATTAAAGTTTCATACCCCTTTAAGTATGATCCTTCAAACTTATTTGTTAATAAAGATGTATGTAGTTCTATGGTTTCTGGGGCTAACATCCATTTAGTAACTTCCATTGCATTTTTCTCTGTCCATTTAATTTTTATCTGGGTATTGTGTTTCTCTAACCTGGGTAGATAGGTTGAGCCAGCCCTTAGCAGTTTCTGGTGTAATGTAAAAGTAAGGGTTAGTGGATCGTGATCGCTTTCCAGTTGCGAGTCTACCTCCATTTTCTGCAGGAACTTCAGGAGGCCGTATGATACTATCCAATAATCCACTGTGGATGTTCTTCCTGCTCCCCGATACGTATAATCTGCTGGGTAGTCACCCCATATGGAACCATTAAGGATACAAAGATCCAAGCGTACAGTCATCTGTCTTACACACAAACCTGCCCGATTTGCCTTGGTGTCTTTAAATTGTCTGGCAAACAGGGGTTCTCCTGGTACATTCTCTTCATAATAGATCTTAAATTGATTAAATAATGCTTGATCGCTTGGGCCCATCCTAGCGTTTAAGTCCCCCCCAATAATTATTGCTGCTGTGGGATATTTGTCTAAGCAGCCCAGGATAAAATCTTCTATACCCTCCCAGATCTTATTGATCAGATTATTCTTGTTGAGTGGGGGAATATAGATATTAAAAAGCAAGATCTCCACCTGTTTAAATAAAAGTAGGGTAGTTACAACCCATGGCTGAAGAGGTGGCAATGGTACACATTTAAAATACAAAGATGTGTTCACTAATGTCACAATGCCCCCTTTAGCTCTCCCACCCACCTTACTTGGAACTGCTGGGATAGAGTTACCCCAGTAACCATCTAACTGTATCTCTGTAGGGGCCCAGGTTTCCTGTAAAAAAAGAATGTCAAATTGCGATATATAGTCCAGAAAATGTTGGTCTTTTGATGGCACAGACCAGCCCGCTATATTCCAGGTTATAATGGAGAGGGGATCCTCTTTTGCAGCTCGTCAGGAGATTTGATTTATACAAAGGGAAGTTGTAGAATTGTTGCAATGGCTTGAAGTGTTGTCCCGCACGAAATTGGCCTTCTCTAAAAGTAGAGGAGCCCCATCAAAATTCTGTGGAGGCTCCTGGGGACTTTGTTCGAGGTAAGAAGATTTAGCCCCAGCTAACAAGGCTTGCCGTTCCGGAGCCTCTTCTCTAGATGTAGAGCAGGGGGTTATTAGGTCATGTTCCATTCGGGTTTGAAATGATGGCACTGCTGTGAGTCCTCTCTCGAGAGATTGATGTGTTGCAGAAGGTATCATCAGAAAGTCACTTAAGGATGCTAGCATCTCCTTCTCTATTGGGGCCTCTACTGGCCCCTGTGTGTCTTGGCTTCTGCTTTCCATGAACTCATATTCTTGCAAACTCTTGCCCCCTGGGGGAGAAGTAAGAGGCTGAATTATAGGGGAAACCAAATCAATAAGTGGTTCAGCCGTATCCATTGTGACCAATAAGGATTTCTTTAGGTTTTCTAACTTGATTAGTATGTAATCTTGTTCACACCTTGGGAGGGCGCCAAAAGCATTAATAAGTCCTGTTTCTGTTTCTGTGCTGTTAAGTACATCTTCTCCAAACGGGGCTGACTTACTCCCTTTTTTTCCCTCTCCCTTTCCCAGGGTTGAGAATGCGGAAGAAACGACAACCTTGGGAGCTTGCATGTTAACAATTAAGGGTTTAACCCTTTCCTCGCAGAAAACTCTGATGGGAGAGATTTGAAAGGAGGCTAGATGAGCCTTCATTTTAAATAGCATCAGCGGTATGGTGGGCTGTTTAAAGGAGAGAAATATCCGCTTCCAATTTGGGACCTCAGGGAGCCACTCCGCAGTATGTAGATCAATCTGCCCCCAGTGACAGTGAAGAAGCTGGCCTAGGGAATTTAGTATAGCCCTCTTGGAATTCCAACGACCATGATTAAGCCTATTCATGTGGATTCTCAGCACAACCTGGTGTGTTTGTAGCGAGCGATGTGATTGCTGTGATTGTAGGTGGGGTGTTCTGTTGTCTTCCCATGAAACTTCTCTATTAATATCTCCTCCTCTTGTTGCTTTAGCAGTAGAAGGACTGTTTTTCTGAGTGGGCTGCCACTTTACAGCAGGCTCTCTGTCTGTTTCCCAGGGTCTGTGCTCATTTTCAGTGGGGGCGCCCATAGCCCAATGCTGTGCCTGGAGCAGAGCAGCTATATCTTTTTTCAGTGTCTCTACATCATGTTGAATGGTTATTAGTTGTTCAAATATTGAGACTACCGTTTGTGCTGTGAGAAGACATTGCTTTGCCATGAACTCTGTTGTATTCTCCCATGGTAAGCTCTCCCCACTCTGAGTTAGATTGTTGTTGTTAACCTTTTTAGTCTTTATCTTAGTCTCCATGCCGGCTGTAACTGGACTCGTTATTTGTGAAAATAGCTGGCTATCATTTTGCTCCCCTCCCCCCAGATCAGGAAAGTCCAGTATCTGCTGTTTTATCAGATCTCTTGGCAGGTCCCGTTCTAATCTCTCCGGCTTGTTGGTAATGAAAGGGGGGGGGATAGTTTTACTTACAAGTCTCTTGCCAGCAAAGTGCTCCTCAATTTTTGGTTGTTTTGCATTCTTCACTGGTAGGAGAGAACCTGGGCTGATGCCTTGTTTTTTTCTTTTACCCATTCCTCCGTCTTTCTCTGGTGGCTTCTGTTTCCAATATATACTGGCCTCTCCGGTATATATCAAACAAGGTTTAAAACAGGTTTAAAATGCAATGTTAAAAGAGGTTAAAAAGTTTAAAAGTTTAAAAGTTTAAAAGTTTAAAAATTTAAAAGTTTAAAAGTCTAAAAGTCTAAAAGTTTAAAAGTTTAAAAGTTAAAAGTTAAAATTAAAAGAAAAGAAAAGAAAAGAAAGCTTTTGCCTTGGAGGAGCTCTTTACAGCCTTTGCTGCCTGTCCTCCATCTTCAAAATAAATTAAAAAGCATCTGCTGATGTACAAACTTGCTGAGAAATCTTTATAGGTTTTTATAAAGAAGTATTTATGTGACCGAAAGTGGAATTCAATCTGTAAAAAAAAATAGTGGTCATTACAAACTTGAGAATTTTGGAGGTTTTTTTAAAAAAATCTATTTCTCAATTCTTATGAATGCTAATTAAAAATGGCTGAACTTATGCTGAGTTTCTCCTGTCCTTATTTCATAATAAAAACTGAAAATCTGAGAACTTTTCCATTCAATCTGATATTGAATAAGCATTCATTATTTACTTGCTTTGGTTGATTTTAGCATTACTTTCTAATTCAGTTACATGTCTCTTTTTCTATTTACTTCTTGGGTTTGGACATAAATATGCAACAATTCTATATTTTGTAACAACACCAACAATCAAACCTTTCTTTCATCAGTGTGTTTTACCATTCTGAAGCTTCCAATCCAACAAATAATTAATGAAATACATTCCAAGATAGCTGGAATTAGTTCTCTCCTGATCCTGAGTAATTCTTGATCTGAACACCTCATAATTTGTCTTAGATGCTACTATCACTTCTAATAAAAAACAAATTTGTATAGGATTATTTTAGCAATTAATGAACACAGGATTTTTACTGTGATTCAGTTCAGCTTTCCAATTTTTTTAGTAGCAAATTGTATTAGATAGCATACATTAAAATGAATTCTCTGTGCATTGGCTGAAGTTTATTTTAAAAAGCATAGTTAGCTTAGCAAGATAATGGACTCTGACAGAGTGAAACTATCCTGAAATTTAGTGGAGCGACCATGTGACCATACAAACTTCCAATGGAAAATGTCCCTTACATATAATTTCCCTGTGTATTGTCATAATGATGATATAAAGACACCACCACTTCTGAACTCTCACAACTGAAGCTTTTTCAGTCAGGAAGGGGGGAAAAAGATAAGAGTTTCAAATATAAACAACAAAGCATTGTAGCCCATAGCAAAAGACTAATATAAATAATCAATCATGAAGAAGCTGGAAAAGATGTTATAGAAGATAGATGAAAGATATCAACTGTCAGAAACAGTAAAGGTGATTTGAAAATCTACTGCACTCTTTAGCCCTGAGACAAAGGAATAAACATGTAAATGGATAGTTTTCAGACTGATTTATGAGTATTGTAACTGACATCCCGTAACAGTGTATTAAAAATAAAAAAGTTAACTCAAGGTGCTGCTTTGCAAATTCCAATTTTGACATAATATTCTTCGTTATTTTAAAATCTTTGTTGAATGGAAGTCTTCATTTTTATGAAATATAAATGGGTTTCTTTGGCAATCCCAAAACAAATCTGCTCTTTTGTTTAGCTAGTTTGGCATAAACAAATGACACTATGTCTTCCGTGATCAAGATGGCAATCTATAACATCAGCTCCAGGCACTTCTTCTTCTCATGGAAGAAATATATAATCAGAAATGATTCAGTATCACAACCAGAGGGGGTTGTGTCTGTCTCTGCATTGTTTATTTCTTTTTCCCAATTAGAACCTTATTGCGGGCAAAGGAAACAAACTATTTTTTTTAAGAAGTTAGGATACACAAAAATATATATTAGTTATTTTAATTTGGAGAGAAAACAATGGGATGTCCAGTGTAGAGGATCATTCTAATACATCATAGAATGTATTAGAATGATCCTAAATCTGAATGATTTCCATCATTAGGGGATTCACATCATTAGGTGTGAATTTGTAAAATTGGGAAATGGAGAGAAGGTTGAAAAAGTGGCATAAGCTTTTTCCTTTCTGACCAAAATTGGGTGGGATAATGGCCAAATTCCATCATTTCATCTCAATTTTTCTAAAATTATTGGGTGTTTACAAGATGAGATTTACCTTTGAGAACTTCCCTATTTCCATTTAGACAACCATTTTTAATGGCATCATAGCATAATTCTGTGTCTTCTCATATGGTTAGGAAGCTCATCCAAAATGTCCTTCTTTTGCTTTAAGAATACCTTTTGTGCTCTATAAAAAGAAACATAGGATTTCCTATCATTACAGGGGATATCAGTGGAACCTAAAATAGATATCTTTGTTTCATTTCATAGTGGATAAAGTAACCTAGGTCATATAGAATAACAGAGTTGAAAGAAACCTTGGAGATCTTCTAGTCTCCTTACTTGAGCAGAATACCTTATACTGCTTCAGATAAACGGTTGTCTGATCTTTTCTTAAAAACCTCCAGTGATAGAGCACCCAGAACTTCTGGAGGCAAGTTGTTCCACTGATTAATGGCTCTTGTCATGAAATTTCTCCTGACAGTTTAGGCAAGATGTATAGTAGCTATACACAGTGGTGGGATTCAGCCAGTTCGCACCAGTTTGGCAGAACCGGTAGCTAGTTTTTTGTTGCCCAGGCCCAGAATGGACTTTCGGAAGTGGCATCCACACAGAGAACCGGTTGCTCACATATTTGAATCCCACCACTGGCTATACAGTATTTCTGCTTTTAACTATAGGTATGTGACTCTGGAAAAACTATTCTGAGCATAAATCTGGTAATCTGGGAAGAAAGGGTTTATTATTACAATCAAAACAAAGTTTGTTCTTTCTCTGCCTGTATTTCTCTCTCTCTCTGTAAGATAGTTCTACTTAGAAAAATGATCCCATTGATGCCATTAATTAGACTGTAGAGTTTCCTGTAGAGTTTTTTATTTGTTTTTGTATTTATCTTGAGAGCAACTGCCCAGTTTTCATAACAGAATTCAAAACTTTGTTTTTTGCTGTATCAACTAAACTCATCCACCCCATCCTCTATCCATTTGTGATATGTTTTCTATATTTGATAGAATCCTGATGGTGTCTGTATGGGCTACAAGATGAATGAAAGAAAAGGAAGAAATGCAAGATTACTAAATAGGAATGGGAAAGGTACAGTCAGAAGACAATATGTGTCTCATCTTATCTCTGGTGACTCACAGAATTTTCCCCAGAAGTGGTTGGGGGCCCCCATTTAGAACTTTGCATGCATTTGGATGGAGAAGAGGGGGAAAATAGATGACAAATTTTACAGATAATTCTTAAAACTCCTAATTCCTCTTTCAAAAGAAAGAGGAATTAGCTATGTCCAGTTTTTGATTGCAGCCCAAGAAATGCCACATAGAGCCAGCTATAGTCCACATGCAGATGTGAATTGTGGATCCATGATATAAAACATCTGCATCTCTTTTGAAAGCTATAGCAATAACAATTAGAGCTAGTTTAATGTAGTGTCTAAAGGCTAAAACCCTGGTAGGATCATTAGTACCAGTTTTGCCCTAGGCATGAGGCTACCTGAATAATTTTGGGCCAGTCACTCCCTTTTAGTCCCTAGAAAAAAAATAATGGCAAATCATTTCTGAAAATGTTACCAAGAAAATTACATAGAGTTATCCAGAGAGTTGCTAAAAGTCACGGTAATTTGAAGGTACACACAGACACATATTAGCAATTAGCACACATTAGCACTAGCAATAAAATAATTGAAATTGAATCTGCAAGAGCCCTCAATGTTGGGAAAGCACTTATGAAAGTAATGTTAGTCCAGAAATGAAGAGTCTCAGTAGTCATGTTCATTCTTTAAATACATGAATGGAGAACTGTGGTGGCTGTACCTCCAAAATCTTGTTGCTCTTCTCACTTCTCTTAGAATAATGACTCCATCAGGGACCTCAGTATTCATGAATATTCATGTAGAATTTAGAATCCTACATCATCAGAGTCCTGAATCATGCAAAGAGTTCCATGACTCCTGCAGATTTCTCAGATCAGAAATTAATTGCAATAATGTAAGAGTAAACAGAAGGAATGTCATAATTAAAGGGAGGAGTAAAGACTTGGCCCTTTTGCCCCTTCCGTTATACATCTGTGTTAATTCAAATACAGGGCTTTTTTGCAGCAGGAAAACAATATAACTGTTGAATGGAGTAGAAACTTGATTTTTCTATCTTACAACTATGACTTGGAGGTCATTTTCAGATGACATAACAATATATGCATTCTGCCAAGATACCCACTGGAACCAGAATGAAGCTATTGATCAGTATGCACCAATTGGCAATGACTCTTGGGATTTCTTTATGAAGGCTGTGAGAAACAGCATTCAAATATTCCTGATACCTGAGCAACTGTGCCAAGCTCCTGTTGGCAAATTTGATTAGTTTTCAAGACTTTTTTTCATAGTCTGAACTTCAGAACCTCCCCCAATTCTGAAGAAGGCTCAGCTGAGGAAACATTTTGGCAATCAGACAAGCCAAGACATGCCTAGGAGGAGATGTGCAAAACTGTATATGTGGCTGCTTTTTTAAAGCATACATTTTAGGAATCAGGACTCACCAGAGGGTGATGAATTCTGTTATCAGTGAACTGGATAATCAATTCAATCCTACTCAGTTTCAATGTAGATGCTGCAAAATATGTTACAAACAATGTCAAAAAGTCAACCTTACTAAAACAAAACAGCACCTTTCATTTTCTTTTCCTGATCCAGGTCAGAAAACAAATCATCTTTTTGCTTCCAAAATCCACAAGTCAAAATTCACCACAACCAGTGATAGGATTCAAATATGTGAACAACCGGTTCTCTGTGTGGAGGCCGCTTCTGGAAGTCCATTCTGGGCCTAGGCAACAAACAATTAGCTACTGGTTCTGCCGAAGTGGTGCGAACCAGCTGAATCTCACCACTGACCACAACCAATTAGAACTTCCCAGTTACAGTTTTTTTGCTGATTAAGCTAGCAATTAAACATAGATGATCATCAACAAAAAAAATGGATAGCAATGCAGATCTGATTATTGCTGGACATGAAATTCCAACCCCAAAGTCACATGGAGGCTAAATCTCAAGTAAAATAATCTGAGATACTCTGGTTTATTTCTTTATTTTTTATCCCACCTTTATTATTTTTATAAAAATTCTAGGTGACAAGCATATATAGTACTCCTTCTATTTTCCCCGCAACAACAACAATCCTGGGTGGGGGATTGGGCTGAGATAAAATGACTGGCCCAAGGTCACCCCAATTCTTCATGCCTAAGGCAAAACTAAAACTCAATGTCTCCTGGTTTTTAGTCTGCTGCCTTAACCCCTATCCTTTCAGAATATATGAATCCAATTAGCTATTTGGGACACTATTAGGAAGAAATTCATTTAAGGCAAAACTTACACATCATTTAATTTGTTGTTTTTAAGTGATAAATAAATATATTCCCTGATTATAGTGAAAATTGTCAGTTTATTTGTACAATTTAGCTCAAGTCTTAATCATTTTTGAAAAAAAGTCTGATGCTCCATAGATTTAGAGTTCTTCACCAAGATTATAAAATGGGCTACAAATAGTTGTGGAAAGAGGAAGAGATTTAAAACCAGCCGCTAAGGATAGTATCAAACTGTATACCATAAATACAATATGTTTACATTTTATTCTAAAAGATTATAAAAATCACATTGCCTATTTTAGACATATCTTAACTTTAAAAAAAAAAAATTCAAATTAATACTTGGGTAAATGATAACCTTGGCTTCTTCTGATGTAGACCACGGCAACCAAATTCAACACTTTTATTTCTTTATTTTTTTCTCCTTAAAAATTCATTTTGGATTCTGTCAATAATTCCAAAATGTAATATTTCTGTGCTAGTGATGCCTCTATAGCACATTAAGCTTTTATGAAAGTAAAAGTTAATTGCACATGATCACTAAACCCCAGGGATCATAATTAGCCAGAGTGAATGACTGCACATTAGTAATTAAATGTCATTCCACTTCATCGTACCAATCTTGAAACCCTGCCCTTAAAATGTCATAGGTGCTGGCTTCAGCTTGATCCATAAGGCTGCCTCCAAAAAATTACAAATGTTAAATGCTGGGCAGAACTTTGTTAAGTGGAAGCAATAATTAATAATTATGTGTCAGGAACATTGCTTCACTTAGGGAGTTGATAGGTGAAAAACTTTTCTAAAATTGTATTGAAAATTGTAGCATTTTTGTCTTAGGCAGATGTATGTGTGTGTTTGACATTCTATTATTTTCTGCCTGGCAGAATGGTTGAATTGCTGCTTCAGCATTTGACCACACTATCTTTAAAATAATTCACATTATAAAGTCCTGCCAGAGGGCACATGGGATTGAGCATTCCATAGAAAAAAGGAAGAGGGGATTTGCAATGATGCACTCAGGATTAGCCTCAGGGAAGCAAACATGGTCATTGTGGATTCATTTATTGGATTTTGCCTATAGAACAATTGAGCCAGGCTCTATTGGACATTTGAAAAATAAAGCAAAAAGGGAAGCATGAAGGACACTGCAGCTTAAGATCATATCTTCTCCAGTTGGACAATCTTTGGATGGCATTGCTAGAAAATAGTTTTACTGAGCTAACCAGAAAGGCTTAGTTCAAAAGCTAATGCTGGATGGAACAAGGGGAAATGCATTGTGTGATGGGTCAATAATCAGTGTACGATATCCTGAAATGCTATTTGACATGGTTCACTGAAAACTAATCTGCATAAAGAGCAGGTAGGTTTGTTCCTAGACCATATCTGTTAAAAATGTAGGTGGACAAATCTTAATGACAAACAGAAATCCAAATCTGTACATAGTAAACAAGAGTCTGTAAATGACTTT
Source organism: Azemiops feae (assembly GCA_023970755.1). Taxonomy (NCBI): domain Eukaryota; kingdom Metazoa; phylum Chordata; class Lepidosauria; order Squamata; family Viperidae; genus Azemiops; species Azemiops feae. The sequence goes on from JALGBA010003850.1 coordinate 3,444,000, forward strand.
TGGCTAGCTTTCTTGCTGGTCAGCTAGTTTTCCACATGCAGGAATGTTCTTAAATAGAATCATGCACACTCATCCAGAATGTTTAGCCTTAAATGATATAGTCCAAGTAGGTGTCATAATGCAACATGCTTACTTCTGTAGGCAATATTCTCTAGCAAATCATTTGGTCTACATGGTATTTTTAATTTAATTTGTGCTGTGTTGATGATTGTGTTTTGCTTAAACCTACCTCCAAACAATCTGAAACAGTGTCACAGTAAATAAATAACTGGGTATGTCTAGTCTAACAAAGAGAAGGACTAATGGTGACATAATAGCAATCTTCCAATATTTGAGGGGCTGTCACAGTGAAGAGGGTGGTCAAACTATTCTCTGAAGCACCTGAGAGCAGGACAAGAAATAATGGATGGAAACTTATCAAGGAGATCCAACCTAGAACTAAGGAGATATTTCCTTCATTAATTAATCGGTGGAATGGCTTGCTTTCAGAAGTTGGGGGTGCTCAATCATTTGAGGTTTTTAAAAAGAGATTGGATAACCATTTGTCTGAAATTGTATAGGGTCTCCTGCTTGAGCAGGGGGTTGTACTAGAAGATTTTCAAGGTCACTTCCTATTCTGTTATTCTGTTAAAAGGAATCAAAGTACGACTATTCAGTGAACAGCTAGCATTCTTGAACTAAGCAAAGAACTAAATGTACCCATGTTGTATTTCAGCAACTTTGACTGCTTTTTTTCAATTTGTTGGAAAAAAGAAGAAAATGTTGGCTTACTTTAACTATAAGATGTGTTGGAAGTGGCAGTGATCATGTGAGTGTTATTTCTTTCACTGTACAATCAGCTAATCTGCATTCTCTCACACTTCTCAAACTTCAATTAAATTTCAAGAAGAAGCATTAACAAGGAAATTTAACCCCATGACATTTTTTCTGATCATAAAAGTAAATGCAAGAAGGGGAAGTGGGTGCATAGCAGTTAAGAGCACATTCCACTAATAATTCTGCTCATAACACCGTTGAAAGAAATTTTAAAGCAATTCAAAAGCATACTGAATATGAAATATAAAATCAGAAGCCTCCTGAGTAGGGAAAAATGTTCTGAGTGAAGGAAAATCTGATCCTAATATTAATTAGCATATTTAACACACTAAGGATGGAATGGATATCTAACGTAAGGCAGAACTCATTTCACCAGTTAATAATTTTCTTCTCTTGCTCAAATTATTTTCTGGGTTCATGTAATAGCAGGTAAAGAACTCTCTATATTGTTGGTTTTTTTATTATTATTGAATTAGATTTTTACTGCCCAACTCCAGTGACTCTTAATGGCTCTCACTTGACACAAGTCAGCCTATCAATTGAATGGACCTATTGCACCAAAATCCTGAAATGTCACATGAAAGTAACTAGGTTGCAAAATTTAAGTAAAATAGCTGATTGGATTCAGAAAATCACCTTTATTCAAATTGGTTCAATATGATTCATACTTTTAAATTAAATTACTGCCTTCATTCTCTAAATGAATTTGTAGAAATATCATCCAAACTTTCTCCCAAATCAAATATTCAGACTGAATATTTCACAGCCTAAAAAAAATTACATGCTCAACTGTCCCTCATCAAGAATGGATTTACAGATCACCTACAGAAGACTATTTCTGGTTTTTGTGAGAAGCTTGAACTCTACCAAATATCTAGAACTGGATGAATTTTTTTTAAAAAGTTACAATATTAAATAACGTTAATTAAATTTAAATAATGTTTAAACGATGTTAAACCATTTATTTTTGTTTTGAGTGCCACAAATAAATGTATCTCAAAGACCTTCAAGACTTAATATCTGTTCTTATTTCCATCATGTTTTATTATTTCAGAAACATGTTTTCAGCCCAAGAGAAATAGAGACTGACCAAGAGACCCAGCTCTGCTTTCTGTCCACCACTGTCTTAACATGTATCTGTTTCATATATTTCAACATTATTCTTGTCCTATATCTTTAAATGTAATGTTGCATGTTGATGAAAGGACATTTTAATTCATTGTTGGAATGTATTTTGCTGCCATTGTACTGAATTAAACAGCCTTCCTCCATATGTCATACTTTCTTCCTTCTCACTCACCACCTGAGACAATATTGTCTAGTGCCAATATAGGATGCAACTGAAGCCCAACGAAAGCAGATGGTGATTCTGCAGTGAAGCCAAGCAGGGAGGTCTTGTTGAAGGAGACTTTTAATTCTTGCTTGACATTTCTGAAGTCCCAGCAGCCAATGCCAATGAGAAACAAGAACACTACAAATTCTGAATTAGACATCCATCTTTCTATGGAGTAAAAAAAAGTAAAAGGTGAATGGTGGGCCAGCATAAACTATGAGAAAAAAATAATATGGCCTGTCTAAGCAATAACTGCATTTAAAAACTCTAAATTGAGTTGATGTAAAAAGGCTGCTAATATGTTGAAAGAATAAAATTTCATACTCCGAATGTAGGCTGCTTAGCTGAAGAGGAATACATGATGCTACCAATCAGACTGACTTTCATTTTCAACCACAAAGTATATGTTATTCCTGTTAATTTAGTAGCCAGCACAATTAATTTCCCCACATTAATTGTGGTTTGGGTTAGGGAGTAAGTCATATTTTCACATTTTCTTAAAAAAACAAACAGGGAGGGGGTAGTTGGGATATACAAGGTTAGCCTGTTCTGTAGAAGGGAAGCCATCACTGAAATAAAAGTGGTAACCTTAATTAAAACTTAGATGTCCATTTTGGCAAAGGATGGTCAACATGGAAAATTTATAAAAACCTATTTAAAGAATGAATCAGAAACCAGACATATCTTTTCAAAAACACATATTTTCCTAAAAGGATTCAGCACTGAGAAAGTCCTGTAATGTATGTTTTGGAAGACAGATCCTCTCTTGAAATTCTGATATATAAAGATCCAAGATGCCATATTGCTACTTGGCATTTCTAAGTACATGGCTTTTCTCCATCACATCATAGACGTCCTTTCACTTACATGGGGTCTAGAATGCTATGTGCATATCTATTGGTTGCTCATAGTGAGCTGAAACTGACTTTGTTTTAGCGCAGATTTTGGATTTTTAACTTGACATCAAATGTATAGACAACACTCGGCTAAAACACTTTCATTTTTTCTTTGAAGTTAGAGTAGTTATGTTCAATTAACTTCCTATATTGTTGTAAAGGGAAAGAAGAAAATGGCTTTCGGATACCTTAAACTGCCAAAATCTATCATTTTACTTTGTTCCTAGATAATTTTCAGGATAAAGAGTGTGATCTGAGCCGGTGAAACAATTATCTTTAAAAAACGGATTTCAAAGTCTTTTTTTTCACTGACCTAACACCTAGATTTTACAGCATGACAATTCAAACAATATGAGATCCAAAGCATACAACACTCACACATATGCATACACATGCTCAAAGACAGAAAGCATTGAGTGATCCTGGCTTTTAAATAAAAGAGAAAGCTTTCCCACAGTGACAGAGAAAAATAGCTATATTCTTAAAGGAAAAAAGGAAATGTAGAGATGACTTCTACAGCTGAGATCCAGGTTTACAAGGTCAGTTTCTTTAACATACTTCAGATCAGTATCAACAATGTTACTTGCTGATAGCTATTCAGTGTTGTGCACAAAATAATTTAGGAGCATTTTTCCAGTTTTCTGGACAAGTATATACATGGCAACTAACATTGATTGTTGATGAATGTTACAAGAAGCCAGTCTCAATTGGCCAAGACACATTTTGAAAATAGTCCCAAAGTACTTATCTCTTGGGGTTCACTCCTTCACATACAGTTTTCACACATTATATGGAGACTTTCTGCTTTCTTAACAGACTACTTGCTATCAAAAGCAAATCTGGATGTCGCAAACAGGCAGGAATTTATTATATAGAAATCACTTGAGATTCTCAGTTTCTGATGTACAAAGATGGATCAATGCACACTACCCAGCTGAGATCCATGTTCTCCAGAGTTCACCTTGACATTACAAATAATGAATCAGAAACACAAGTGAAGTATCATTTCTGTTTTTAAAGTAACAGCTGCTCTTTGCTTTGAAAAGTCACAGTTTTTTTTAACTCCTCAGAGGAAACCACTTTGAGAGAATTAGAACTAATCATTGTAATATGAATGAGTAAAATATTTTGAAAGCTTAATAGCTGAAATGTTTCTGTTAAGCCTAATAATTTTGGAAAAAACTGCAGGATGGGTTGGAAATGTTGGTTGGCTGTCAGCTTCTGATACAATGATACTGAGATATTCTTATATGAAAAAGCATGCAGTTGAATTAAGGTCCAGCCTTATCTATTCTGGAAACAAATTGACTATTTATTATTTTATCAGGGCTCTTAGAAGCATGCAATAATTCTGAAGATGTTATTTCTGGAAGCAAAGTGATCATCTCTCTTCTAAGAGTGAAGTGAGGAGGCCATATTGTTTTGTTTTCCTCAGTTTGGAAACTCTACCCTACCCTATCTCTGACAGCACCAGCTAACAACAGGTTTGTCTGCTTTCTCTCAAACAATCACCAACTTGGGCATATGATGAAGTATACATGTGGCTGGTAATCTTTCATACAGCTGGTCCCAAGCTTTGAGGAGATATTTTGGTGAAATTGCTTCTATCTTCTCCAGCATTTCCTTGGCAAAATGTGAGGAGTTTCTGCTCTGGTACATTGCCTCTGCCTCTGCAGTATCTCGGCAATATCTTTTGCCTTTGGCAGATGACAACTAGGAGAAAGGGAGAAGCTTTGATGCAATACAAAATGCTTTTGTCAAAATTAATTGAACTGAATTGCATAAGCAATTATGCGACTTACATTGCACAAATCTCCCATATTATATTATCTCTTATAACTGAATTTTAGTTATCTATTGTCTTTCATTGATTCCTAAGCTACAGGTATGGAGTGCAAAACTATAAAGTGGAAAGAAGCCCCAGTGAGTACATTAAACTTTACAGTAAACGTGAATAGTTTCAGTGTAAATTTTTCATCATGGTAAGTGAATAAAACAGAATACACTGACAAACAGTTTGTCAAATTTAAGTGCTTAGAACTTCTTTATTTGATCAAGTCCACACTAAACATTTGGTATAGATGATTAAATGCATTCATTTAACCAATAATGCCATGATTGACAGTTTGCATAAAATGATCTATTACCTGTGCTCTGTCAGTCTCAAAGATGCTGTGAGAGCGGCATCTTTATAGTTTATTCTGATTAAGAGGGTTTTTGCTGTCTATGTGCATTGGTTAACTTATGCCCCATTATGAAACCAGGCAAAATGTTAGAACTATATCAGGCAGCTTTAGCAGATGCCACATCTGATTAAACTGTACTGCAGTTAAACAGATTCCTCTGTGGTGCTCCATTAGAAGGCCGGTTATAAAGAAATTGTTGATCCATGAAGAACTGTCTACACTCAGCTAAAATGGCTCTCTTTTTTTATTGCCTGTCTTCTGCAATCAAGAAATGTCATCTGTGCAGGTTTTTCCCCTCCCCTCAGCGTTTAAGTTAAAGTAACAAAGATATAAAATAAATGTTTACAGTATATCTACAAGATATGGATAACTTTGGATTGCAGTAATCAAAGTGCTATACATGCACAGTCCCATAGAATTAAATGATACAATGACTAAATGAGTATCGCTTGATGACTGAAATTTAACATAATTATCTAAATGTGTAAATGGGAGATTCAGATTTCATGACAAAAGTTGCTGTCTGGAATGCTAATGTTGCACAGTCTCTGTTTTCTTTTCTGTGTTTTGATCCCTCTGTCTCAACCATAAATTAGCATGCTCAATGCTCACTGAGATCTTCAAAGAGAGCAGGACTTAGAGTATTTGTGTGTGTGTGTGTGTTGCATAATACCTACATATTGTGCATGAATGGTGCCATTTTGACTACCTCCAGATAACCAGTTGGGAAATTTAAATCCCTATCAATATATATGATATCTTGTTACATTACCTAAAATGAAACACTTCACAAAGTCTACAGCCACTTATTAGACATTATTCTCTAGCAGGTTACCTTATATTTCTGTCAAGAAATTCCAGTGTAGTCTACTTAAAAACTGAGTGGACATTGCATATAAACAACCATACACTTAGCAGCATCTGAATCATATAGTTACCCAGAACCACACCAAAATAATAGCTTTGACATAAAAAAAAATATCTAAGGCTTCCCATCATGCACGAGCAACTTATCAGGTGCCAGGTGCTATTGAACTATATGAACCCTAACACATGTAACCAATGTGAGGGATTGTGACATAGGAAGTATGTCCTGCACACATTAATTTAATTAGAATCTTACCAGATCAAAATAGCAAATTTCCACAAAGCTGCATCTTTGTTAAGTTAAGTTTCAAACAGGGAGAAATATTCACCTGATTACATTGATATTTTCCATTGTCTTTTGGGTTTTGTCTAGAGATTATTCTAATTTGTGATTTTAAACTTTTTATCTTGATTGCGGTGGGAAGAATGTGTGGTAAGAAGACTTTGATTTCCTTCTTATAACAGAATTTTTTTCTGGTAAAGATAAAAAAAACCTGATTAGACTTCTGGTCTTGCGCAGTAGTGCAGCAGCCAAGGGATTTCGGGGCTCCGTGCCCTTTGGCTGAATTTCTTTCTGTTAGGGGACCCTAAATGGGCCAGAAGCCACCCCGAAGAGGTGGCAAAGAAGGAAGGAAGTCCAGCAGACCACGGAGAGATGGCAGTTGACCCGATTGGTCCAGGAGAAGCCTTCCAGAAACCAACAGGAGAAAGGCTAGCCTAACTTCAGAGTCTAGCCCAAGCTACAAGCAACCGAAGTAAAAAAGCACTATTTTAAGCTGATTGTAAACAGCGCGTTTGAATCTGGGTAAGATCATCCATTTTCTCTATCCTACTTATTAACTTTCTTGGGGGAAAAAATTCCCAAGAAGCAAAAACATGAAGGAGGGGGATTTTTGCCCCATCCTTTTACTAACGGAAGCGGTGAATTAAACCTTTTATGGAGGACCAAAACACACAGAAATGAAATGAAATGAATATAAAACCTAAATTTGGATAAGTTTGGAATTGTTGAATGGTTAAGATTTATTCCTTAAGTAAGGTAAAAGTTATGGGATGGTTTACATGAGAAAAAATAGAATCAAATATCTAAATGTAATTAACTTTGAGAAAATCTTAACCAGTAAGAATGTCTTGAATATTGTGGAAAAAAACAAATGTAACACTGAAAACTGGTGACACTATATCAGTGGAACTTAAGTTGGAAAGACCATAAAATAAAGGACATTAGAGCTATATCTTTAATTCTTAGATTAGTAGACTTTCCTGTTAAAAAGGAAACAAAAGTTAAAGAAGACATTACACACATATTCCAGATATTAGGAAAATCAATTTTCCTATATAAATCTAGCTGAGTAACATATGCATTGATAAATATACACAGTATACAACACAGAACTTTCTAGTTGGGGATTGAAAATGGTGTTCTCTCAAGATGTCTATTCATAAATGAGAGGTGAATTACATTACAGATTATGAGGAACATAATGAAAAGGTGAACTCATTCTAAAGCCATTCAGCTATTAGTTATAATAATAATAATAATAAAGTTGGAAGGGACCTTGGAGGTCATCTAGTCCAACCCCCTGCTCAGGCAGGAAACCCTATACCATTTCAGACAAATGGCTGTCCAGTCTCTTCTTAAAAACTTCCAGTGTTGGAGCATTCACCGCTTCTGGAGGCAGGTTGTTCCACTGGTTAATTGTTCTAACTGTCAGGAAGTTTCTCCTCAGTTCTAGGTTGCTTCTCTCCTTGATTAGTTTCCATCCGTTGCTTCTTGTCTTGCCTTCAGGTGCCTTGGAAAATAGCTTCACTCCCTCTTCTTTGTGGCAGCCCGTGAGATATTGGAACACTGCTATCATGTCCCCCCTCGTCCTTCTCTTCATTAAACTAGACATACCCAATTCCAGCAACAGTTCCTCATATGCTTTAGCCTCCAGTCCCCTAATCATCTTTGTTGCTGTTTTCTGCACTCTTTCCAGAGTCTCAACGTCTTTTTTACATCGTGGTGACCAAAACTGGATGCAGTATTCCAAGTGTGGCCTTACCAAGGCATAGTTGCCTCAGATTTAGTGTGGGATTCAATTTATTTTTCAAGTCTTGATGTAAAATCTGTTTCAAATTTGCTAATCCTGCTGTCCATCCCATAGGTTTCTTTTCCTCTGGAAAGCAAACAGCAAGCTGGTTGTCTTGGGATACACCACAATGCAAATTCCAGCCCAGTCTTTCACAACTTCCTCTTTTTCTGTGTCTAGTATTCTAATCCTCCTTCTGCTCCAGGTACTCCCTAAATGCTCCAAAATTCCAAACAAATCACCTCACTCACTCAAAGACAATAGCAGGAGGAATATGGCTATTCCTTTTTCTGTGTTGGCTGAGATTGGGAAGACAATACAACATACCAATACAACATACCAACATACTAATACTTATGACCACAAATGAGCCCAAAATTTGTCTTGCTAAATGAAAAATTTGTTAAGTGAGTTTTGCCCCATTTTACGACTTGCCACATTTGTTAAGTGAAGCACTGCAGTTGTTAAATTAGTAACATGGTTGTTAAGTGAATCTGGTTTCCCCATTGACAGAAGGTTACAAAAGGTGATCACATGACCCAGGGACATTGCAACTGTCATAAATGTGAGTAAATTGTCAAGCATCCAAATTTAAATCACGTGACCATGGGGAAAGCTGCAATGGTCATAAGTGTGAAAATGGTCTTAAGTCCCTTTTTTCAGTGCTGTTGTAACTTCAAATGGTCATTAAGTGAACTGTTGTAAGTCAAAGACCAGCTGTAACAGGAAACAAGACAATGTCCAATCACAGGGACTTAAGCAGAATCATGCCTCCAACACCCCTTTTTTTCTCTTGTCTCAAGAAATTAAATCTAGAGCAATGCATATAGTGGATGTGAACTTCATTTATTTATTTAAAAGATTTAATTGGTTGTCATCTTGGAGAAAACAAGATGCTTATCAGCAGGGATAAAAACACAAACAATAAATCCAATATTGAAAGAGAGGGAGAAAGGAAGGACCAGATGGCCAATCCAAATTATTCCCATTCATTTCTTCAATTCCCCAGGTTCTAACCTTACAGTCTCAGTGCCTGGAGGAAAAACTAGCTCTTCACTTATTTATGGAAGGCTAAAAGCTTAGTACTTACCAGATTTCAAGGGGAAACAAGTTCCCAAGGTCAAGGGCTGCTGTGAAAAAGAGATGCCTCCTAACTCCTACCAGATGGCAAGGAAAGGGACCTGGAGTATGGTTGCTGTATGCAATCTAGAGGAACATCTATGGAGATTCTCAGTGATCCTGGTCATGGTTGTTCCAAAGGTGCTTTTTCCTGAGGCAAGTGGACTTTCTTTTTTCTCTTTGAAGATGTTTCGCTTCTCATCCAAGAAGCTTCTTCAGCTCTGACTGGATGGTGGGAATAGAAGGATTTACTTCATAAACATATGATACTACATAGGAGAACAAACCCACCAGGACAAAATTTACACTGACCTTAAGCATTGGATAAAAAGGACTCCAGTAATTATAATGGTAATAATAGCAACACTATTCTTTTTTTTTTTAAGTACAAGATTCATTAGTAGATTTGCTGCAATTGACTAAAGTGGTTGTCTTTCTAATACTGTAGTCAGATTGTTCCCATGGCTTTTTAATCAACTTATCATAAATGTGAAAGCTTCTAAACAGGTTAGCAGAATTTTAAACATCATAAATTAAAAGTTTGATCCATAACATGTATAACATTCAAGGATTCATTAATGCATTAAGAATAATTACAGCACACACCCTATTTTGATTATTGAAAAGACGCTGTTTATAAGCTTCTACAAATTACTATTGGATCTGTGTTTTAAGCTTATATAAGCCAACGTGATTTTGAAGGGAATGCAGCGAAAAGATCAAACTGATTTCAGTAAAAGGGATTCAAATGTCAATTGCAATTTCACCCTTCACACAAGATTATACAGGCTGCTGGAGATAAACACTATTAATGTCAAATTTTAAAATACCAATTTTAAAATGATGTGTCACCAGTATACAACAATCAAGGGGAATAGGGATCCAGAGTTCTTCTCATAAAGCGGGAAGCCATCCTGCTAGAAGCAAACACAGCCATTTCCCTGGTGGGCTATTCGAATAATTCCCAGTGTCACTTTCTATATCAGTGAATAATTTCAATAGATAATATCCAGTAGTGGCAGCTGCTTCCATGCATACAGCCAGATAGCAGCCATTTGTGCTGATCTGGGACAAAAGCTGTGTTCTTAACACTACAGAGATGAAACTAATTATTGAAAAAGATTGAGAAAGAGAGGAATGTGATGAAGATTTTGACTAGAGTTTCAGTGACCCTTACAGATAGCACTTTATGCATGTATTATTTAAGCAGAGTCTAGCATAGAGGCCCATCTGAGTAGGGTAAGGGAGAGTTACGTGTTTAATGCAGAAAGTGGAGATGTCCAAAGTAAAGACACTTTATACTTCATTTATTTCTTCCTATACAGCTAATCCACCACAACTGGAATTGGCAACTCAATCATTAAACAAAGCAGTGCTTATAATCTTCTTTCAGCTTTTCTTTGCTTTAAAGACCTGCAAAAGTCATAACTGTGAAGGTTGATTCAAAGTTACTTTCTTCATCACTTTCATCACTGCAAATGGTTACTAAACGTGACTGTTGCTAAATGAGGACTGCCTGCAAGTGAGAAGAAATAATAAATTCCCCTTCCACTTTTTACCTGTATATTATCCAGTCTTCATCCATTGAAAAGAGTGAAGATTTTGTTGGTTTTGTCACAAAAATGAGGGCTTTTCTTATAAAAATTGGTGTTTAATGGGAGACTGCAATGGACAGATCTCCCCACAATTAGATAGAACTTCTGATAAAAATATTAAAATTACACAAGGTAAACTATCAAAAGTATTATTAAAGATTTACTCTTCAATTCACAGATTCATAGTCTGGACTGATAAAAACTTAACAGTTCAGGTCCTAATCAAGGACCTAAGAGCTCTTAAAGTAGCATCTGAGTATATAGGCAGTTCCAAGTAAGGTGGGGGTTTTTTGCCAAGTCAAGATATTCAGGTCTAATAAGTTCAGGATTTCCATGTATCTAATACCCTTTGGGTATTGCTCCAAGGGCTCCTATTACTAATGGTACAACTACTGATTTCTTCCTCCACAGTCACTCAACTTCTATTTGCAGATCAACATATTTTGTTATTTTCTTCTAGCTGTTTCTCTTCGATTTGTGCATCACCTGGTATAGCAATATTAATGAACCAGACATTTTTCTTTCCCACAATAAGTGATGTCAGGCGTGTTGTGGCCCAGATACCTGTTTGGATCCAAAGTCCCACAGGATCTTGACCTGTTCATTTTCAGGAACTTTGTCAATTTGGTGTTCCCAATGCTCTCAGTTGTTGTTGTTGTTATTACTACTACTACTACTATTACTACTACTACTATTACTACTACTACTATTACTACTACTACGACTACGACTACGACTACGACTACTACTATTTATGATTTAATCTTCAATTCAATTCACAGTCTGGGACTGTAAAAACTTAACAGGGCTCCTATTACTATTGGTACAACCATTGATTTCTTCCTCCACAATCGCTCAACTTCAATTTGCAGATGGTGGTATTTCATTATTTTTTCTAGCTGTTTCTCTTTAATTCGTGCCTCACCTGGTATTGCAACAACTATTATGATGATGATGATAATTTAGAGCTTATTGATACATGGAGGCATAAAATTGACAATTACAGAGTACATATATTTTTCTGAAAACATTTATCAAGAATACACTTTAGATTTTGAAAATTTGACTACTAAGGCTCATAAAATAGATATTATCAAAGATTTTCTCAGAACTATCTCAGAGGAGTTAGTCGAAGCTATAACTTGCAATTGCAAATAGACCCTTTACAAGTGAATGCCAAAGCCACATTTAACCAGTAAGCTTTCCTTTTCAGACAAAAGATAAATTTGAAAAAGAGAGGAATAATTGTGTTCTCCCTGGCCTGGAGAAGCAGGAAAGCTATTTATTTTCAGTGTCTGCTCTTCGTCTGAGGAGATAGTCCAAGGTATTATATGTTGGAGGGCCATTTTCTTCTTGTATTGCTTTTTAAGGTCCAACTTTCATAACCCTAAGTAGCTACAGGGAGCACAGCAGAGTGGACTAACCCACATTTGGTTTCCAAGCTGGTATCCATGCCTTTCCATATTCAGCTCATGGTCATTGCTCTGCGACCCAGTGCAGAGCACTGAATTAATTAATGAAAAAAATAAAAGAATTTGATACATTAGCAGGTTTTAAGATTAGTAATCAGAAGATGAAGATGTGAATGTGAAAACAGAGGATCAAACAGAAATGATAAAGGAAATAGATTTTAGGATTCAGAAAAAAAGTAAAATATCTGGGTATCACTGTGACACTACAACATACAACAAAAAGAGCCAAGTTAGTCTAGCATTAATGGCATCAGATTAGAAACCAGGAGACTTTGAGTTCTAGTCTCTCCTTAGTTATAAAAGACAACTGGGTGAATTTGGACTAATCCTGGACCAGCCCATTCCACTTCATAGGGGCCAATCTCTTGGACACTCCACTCTTGGACAGCCCACTTTGGGCCAATCTCTTGGACCAGCCCACTGCACGGGGTTGCTGTTCTGGGGAAAATAGGAGGTGGAAGGAATATTGAGTACATTTGCTGCCTTAAGATATTTATAAAAATAATAAAGGCAGGATAAAAACAAATAAATAAATACAATATGAAATGCATTATTTTAAAATGATTATGCTAAGACACAGAATGAAAAATATGTTAAGATGGGGGAAATTACAACTGTCATTGCTGGGGAGAATTTCTGTGATAAAAATGAATATTTTGCCTAGAATGATGTTTTTGTTTCAGATAATATTGGTTTTGACCACTGATGCATTTAAAGAATGCCAAAAGAATGTAACTAAATTTGTATGGAAAGGGGAAAAGCCACAAGTTAAATAAAAGGTTTTATGGTATACAAAGGAAAGAGGAGCATTGATTTACCTGATTTGAAATTGTATGTTGCAGTTTCCTGTTTGGTTTGGATGAAAGAGTCAGTGTTGCTAATAGAAGACTTTTATAGTTAGAAGAGCATGACCTGAGATTGGGGTGGCATAGATAGTTGTGGTACATTAAAGTCAAGGCTAATACAGATTTTCAAAAGCAGTATGTTAGACATGCCATATTGAGAATATGAAATAGATTCAAATACATTGCCTGAAAACAATTTGTGACTCTCAGCACAAGAAGTGTTTTATAGACAAGACAAATATAAATGATTAATATACCGTAAGATACTAGAATTCTGTCAAGGGGAATACAAAATAAAATCAAAAGAACAACTGATTGCAGAGGAACATAGTTGTCAATGGTTTTCCTATTTTCAGTTATTAAAAAGGTTCAAAGTACACAATCTTAATTTATGGTATTGAATGTTCTAAGACAGTGATGGCAAACCTTTTAGAGACTGAGTGCCCAAACTGCAACCCAAAACCCACTTATGCATCGTCGAGTGCCGGGTGGGTGTGGCCCATTGGCTTGGTGTGGCCCATTGGGTGGGCGTGGTCAATTGGGTGGGCGTGGCTGCAGTGGTAATGGCAGACAGGGTGGGACTAAAAAGTTCAATCAATCAATTCCAACTTTGCAAGATCCTTTTTTTTCCCGCAAGAAGTTAAAATTAACTGATTGAACCTTTTTTTTTTTTTTGCACACGGCGGTGAAGGCCTAAAGCGAAAAGGTTTTATAAAACCCAGCTGAAGGCCTAGGACTGGGGCGACAGCACGTGTGCCCACAGAGAGGGCTCTGAGTGCCACCTCTGGCACCCGTGCCATAGGTTCGCCACCACTGTTCTAAGACTAACTTTGAAACAGAATTATAGACAAATGATGAACATGTGATTGCTAAAATGTATAAACTTTTATTGAAATTTGAAACAGAAGAAGTGAAAGGATGTATGATAAAATGGGCTAAAACTTTTGGTTGTAATGTAGAGATGTGGTTCGGAAAGTGTGCAGTTGAAAAGATTGACATTTACAGTATAATTTTAAAGACAACTGTTATAAAATGATGTGCCATTTGGTATATGACATAAGAAGATTTCTCTAGAATATATAAAAATTTACTTACTTACTTACTTACTTACTTACTTACTTACTTACTTACTTACTTACTTACTTACTTACTTACTTACTTACTTACTTACTTAGCCACCCATCTCCCTTATAAGATGATTTTGGGCAAGTTTGAATCTAGGTTGGAAATGTGAACAACAAGAAGGGTCATTTTGTCATGCTTGGTGGATGTGCAAAAGAGTTGGAAGATTTTGGGTTCAGCTGCATACACTGATTCAGCACTACAGTTGAAAAGTGATACGTGCTTTGAGATGCCAGCCAATAATGTGAAAGGAAACTTGCTAAGAAAGAGTTTTACTAATTTAATAGGTTAAGTCCACCCTGCCATCCTAGAAAAGCTCCAAACCCCTTGCCTTCTTCAATGCATTAGGACAAAGGTTAAGCACAGACGTTTCCTGACCATCTTGATTATAGTTCAAGGCATCAACATTTTTGATCAAAGTGGGCTTCTTTCCCATCTAAATTGTAAATTTCCTCAAGCATTTTTAAGCTTTTGATAAGTCACTAATATAATTAGAATTTCACAAGATGCAACATAAACTTTTACCCCAATCACAAAAGGGAGATTTCAGGAAATAGAGGATATTGCTTTTTTAAAAAAAGAAAAAAGAAAAAGTTGGGATTTAAATTGATATTGCTTATTATATTTTTATTACCAAAACAAGAGGCAGTGGGGGAATTAAAGATTTATTTTTTGAGCCACTATTTATTTTGAGACCAGGGTTTGAATCTAACTTGCCCCTGATAAATGGAAGAGCTGTTTGTAGGGGAAAAATCAGTATAATTAATGGTTTCCATTAGAAAAACAGTCAGATGCAGCTCAAGGGATGTAGTCTAAGAATAGAGGACTGTTTCTAAAGTCCCACCATTAATCCCTAGCATTTTCTGAAAAAATGTGTTCCTGAAAATTTAAAAACTTTGAACTATTCAATGTTAATAATATTAACCTAGATGGATCACTGATCAGAAGAAGACCTGTTTATACATTTATCACAATGTCCTTCAATACCTCTTAGCTATTTTCAAATACAATTTCAATAAGCTCTTTGCATTGGCCATAACTGTTGAACTAATGAGAGTTTAGACACCTAGAAGAGACAGGATTGCCCATTTGAGTTTTAGTTCTACAAATACCCTAAATGAAACTAGCCATTCTATTATCTGAGAACATGCTTACCCAGAAAACACTGCATTCAAAATTAGGGCATATTGTGTTAAAGCAATTTGTTTGATAGGTCTGCTTCAAATTAATTTAATCTGAGGATATTTTGTAGAGTTTTTTTATTTTACATTGGTAACAGTTTGTTGTGGATGTCGATATTGCTGTGCTATTTTTCTCCACATAAATGGCAAAGGTAGGTCTCTGAATGAAATTATTGTGATACACAAAGCTCTGATGCCTGCTTCTTTTGAATTCAAACATATTTACCTCACAGAAATAGAAAGAGCACCCCAATCTTTAAATGTGGATTGTGAATCTATTCCATTCATTACAATAAATGACTGTTATATTCTAGCAAATGGCCCCAGGAGTTTACTAATAAAAGTTTATATAAAATAAGATGAAGGGTGCTCAGGCAAAGCAAATTTATTCATTGATTTATTCATTGATTAACTTATGATATGATTGATTACCATTTTGACAGGAGAAATGGCTGTGGAGGAGGAGGCTGAATAGAAAATCGAAAGATGAGGATGTTTAAAAACAAGTAAATGTGTTTTTTTTTCTTATCCATTTATATTGAAAAGAATAATGTGAGGATCACCCTGGGGGAGAAGAATTGATTTTTAAAAGTAAGTACCTGACTAAGGGAACAGTTTAGCCAATGACAGACACTAGGTTCCATTAAAAGTAAAGCCAAGATTTAAAACTTCTACTGTCAATTGGATGAAAGCATTAGAAACTCAGTAAAATTTTTATAAATAGTTTGCATTCCCCTTATTGCTGAAAACATTTCTGTTACATCCTGGGGCATTTATCTTTACTATGACTTAGCAAATGTTTGTTAAAGAGCACCATATTTTAAAAATTGGCCAATAATTGGAAGCAGAGCCAGCTCTCTTTTGATGAAACCCAATTTGGTGAAGAAACCAGGAGACCATGAGTTATAATTCCACCCTAGCTGAGTGATTTTAGGCCAGTCACTCTTTCAGCCCAACCCACCTCCCAGAACTTTTGTGGTGAAAATAGGTGGAGAAAGAAGTATTATGTATGTTTTCTGCCTTAAGTTACTTATAAAATAAAGTTAATGGCAAAATCTAATAAAAATAAATAAAATGAACAATATATACAGTATCTGTAGTTTGTAGTGATTCTATTTCAATAAAAACTTGGAAGTCTTTCATCTGTTCTTTTCTACTAGGAAAAATGCTGAAATGGACATAGATGTTGACAACAGTATTTTCTACATCAAAAGTAAGTGTTTTGTTTTGTTTTGCAATGCATCTTGTAGAACTGGGCAAACATGAATTATTACTAGCAATAAAACCAGAAGGGGGCATTTTAAATTTTTGTTGGACACTTATGTCTTTTAATATACTGTATATATAATCAAAACTTGCTGTATTTGCTGAAAAAGTATCCAGTTCCAGACTGGAAGTTTCAGGCATAACTGCTTTGCAATCATATCAGAGATCCCCTGACTGCCAATGTAAAAATCCAAAAGCATATGTTGAATTGCCTTCTTAACATAAAAAATATATATATCTCCAAAATATGGCAAAACCCTGTGCTGCCTTTTAGTTAGAAGCATCAGTTGCCAAAGGCAGGGGGAGGTGGGAAGGCTATTTCAAGTAATCCAAATGCTTTTGGATCGAATATGGTGCTAAACTGTTCTCACATACAGCTTTTTGCCCTTGTTTTACTGCATGTCAAAGTTGTAGGGGTGCCAAAGTCACCGAAAATTTCTCCACCAACTTTCACAAACACAATGCATGCTTTTAAGAATTTTGTGAGCTTCGCAGCATGCTTGACTCTGCAGATTTCCACAGCAATTATTTTATCATCTTGGAGCATGATAAAGATGATGAACCTACACTTTGGCTATTCAATCTGCAGTTCTCAACAAAGTGTGTCATTTAAGCATTTTCTTTCTTCTGCTGCAAATGATCAGAGGGTGCTGTAGGCATGATCATTATCTTTTCATTATGTTTATCTTTATCATTATTGACAAATTATTATTTTTTTCCTGCTGTTTATCATAAGTGTGTTCTTTTGATGATTTTTAAAGTAAATCTTTTGTTTTGGCACCTGGTTTCTGGGCAAAATGCATCCTTTTTTATTATATTCAATCTGCAGTAACAGCACATCCTCAGTTTATGGGCTGAATATGGTTGGTAACCATTTTTTTTAGTGGTATGTCCCCATATTCTTGGCTTCAGCTCATCCTCTGCCCACATCTGAAGCAACTTTAGCTGTTCTAATTAGTGATCTCCTCCAACACAACGTTTTGGGCTGAGTGTGCTTTAATGGATAATATGGTTGCTGATATAGTCAAAAATAGGATCAGCTTAACTCCTGCTATCTATCTTAGGCTGCTGCTAGTGTGCATCTTTGCCTTTGATTACTGGGAATTATCCTCCATGGCTATTTTGGCATAGGGTATAGGAGAGACTGAACACCTGGTTTATATAAGGATCTTTACCTATTTAACACCTGACCATTGATTTCCAAAGCATTTCTCACATTTTATGAGGGCTCCCACCAAACACATTGTAACTGTCTTTTCAAAGAGCATTAGACTTCTTTTTAAAACACTAATTCAGCACTCAAAAACCTGTTAAATACGTGTTTAAAAAATACCAGCTGTTATCTGATCTCAAAAAATGTTTTGAGATCACCAATATGATTGAAAGGGAAAAAAAAATAAATGCAGAGGGAGAAATTACATCCAATTGAAATAAAACAAAATCAACTATAGTTCTTATCCTGTACTCATCCTTTTTGATAGATGTATGTAGCCATCAGCATGACAGCCCCACCACAGTACATTTACGTGCAATCTTTTCTTGGCTAATGGTTACAGAACCAGCAACTCACAGTTCTCAGAAGCCAGTTGTGCTTCCCAGCTTAAGTCAACCTTTTGTGCCATCTAGTTGGACAAAACTATTGTATTTTATCAATGACTTATGATCACTATTTAAGCAATATTATAATTTCTTGACTTCTGAAACCATAACCTTTTCTAAAAGCTATTTGAGAGCTTATTCACTTTATACTGAGGATTGCCTGTTCTGAAAAAATCATTACAGCTTTTATAATGGCTTGATCTGTCATCCAGGTGACTTTGGAAATAGGAATCTATTAAGGACTTTCTTGAGTGTTCTTTGTCCATCAGATGTTCACTAGGCAGCAACCCAAGTGAAAATTTTTGATACAGGAAATGTAATTATAAAATTCCTTCCTTGTTCTGATATGGTTCATCCAAACTTTGCAATCTTTTGATAGATTTGTCAACTCAATATTTGGAGAAACTGTCATTGTTATACTCATTCTTATCTATTTCAGGGTTAAATGATTTCTAGTGAGCTTATTATATGCACAAAACTGAGGAAATACTGAATACCTACAATGAAAGAATGGGTTGTGAAAGTGAAAGGATTTGCAGAAAGAGCAAAATTAATCTGGGAGAAGACAATACAAGTTTTGTTAAAGACTGGAAACTTATGAACTTTTTGCTAAAAACAGAAAACTTGAATTGGTGATTTATGGATTTGCTGATTAAAAATAGTTGAACATAGGTATACTGGAAGAGTGATGTAACTTTAAAGAGGTGGAGAAATAATAGATTTGTGACTGGTATAAATAAGATCAAAAGTTGCTTCTTTATATATTTTTTCTTTTTTCCCCATCTGCACTATTGTGTGAACTTTTCCCATCTTTCTTTTTCTCATTTTTACTGTATATTATTATTATTCAGCACTGTATAATTTACTAATAGGAAATGTGCTTGATTCTACCTTAATATCCTAAAACGATAGTTGAATACTAGCTTAAAAATCATAAGCATTGTAAGAGGGACAGCAGATTAATTTGGTTATATTTTAGTGATCACCAACCCAATTCATATTTTTTGAACTAATATGCAAATGGATGTCATTATCCCCATTTTTGCAATGAATTTTGGGTTGTCATTGTTTCATATGTTCATGAAATTAAATTTGATATAAAATGGATATATATATAATAGGAAAATGGATATTCAACCATATTAGTGTATACAAATGTGTAGTGTAGGACAAATTGATGCATATATAATCTATATTAAAGAAAATTGATTGTATTACATATTGAAAAAAATGCTTGCAAGTACTTAAATCTATGTTAAAAGAAATGTATTAAATGCAAGAAATGTTCATGCAGGTTATTTTAACCCTGAAATTTTAGAAGGATAACAAGATAGAAATGGAGTTATTCTTTAGAAGTTGTAGATAGCAAATGATATATCTGTTCTTTGTGAGCAAGACCTAGATTGGTTAATGTAACGAGGATCAAAGTTGATACAGTGATCTATGTAGGAGATCATGCAATCTGAACCTGTGTAATCATGTTCCACAATAAAGAGAATTAAACTGAACACAGTTAGATTTCCATCAGCAACATCACCTTTGCCTGCTTTGGTGCACCAACAAGACTCTAGTAATGAAATTGACACTGCACAATATATTCAGGTTAGAAGTTGCTGCTATAGGTTTTCAAGGAAGAGAAAAACTATAGCAACTATTGAACACACTTCAGAGCTTTTCATGGAGATTTTTTTAGAGCATAGTGAAGAGTATAGTGAATTGGTCAAGATGTTGAACTTGGATCAGGGAGAACAAGATTCAAACCCTTGTTTAAACTTAGAGTTCAGAAAGGGTTTAGGTTCAGTTATCATCTTTCTCAGGCTACCTTACAGGGCTTTCATGTGGATGCTATCTTGAGATGACAGAGAAATGTTGGGATATAAATGCAACAAAGATAATAACAATAACAATAATGTTGGAAGGGACCTTGGAGGCCATCTAGTCCAACCCCCTGTTCAGGCAGGAAACCCTATACCATTTCAGACAAATGGCTGTCCAGTCTCTTCTTAAAAACTTCCAGTGTATAAATAAAGTAGCATTATCAAACTAATCTAACAAGCTTGACAGGATACTACAAGAAACAAAAGAGATACACTGTGAATAACAAAAAGGAAGACATTATATTGCCTGAATTAAAAACACTGAATCTCTACAAACAACGCTGAGAAGAAGCAATTATTAAAAACATCAATTGTAATCATATTAACCCAAGTAATTGTCAGTATCCAACCAATCTTGACAGATCTCACAAAATCAATTTATAACAGCTTACCTAATAAAATATCTGGGAAATACCGATCTTTTTTTATGTGCAACTACTGTTATTGGATCAGTACAAAGTAGTTTCTTTGAACGTGGTCAAATTTTGCTATGTTGTATGTAAAATTAGGCAAATTTTAACTGCCCACTACCACCAACACCAATATATGATTCTGTCTGCCTTTAATTTTTGTTTTGTACTATTATTATTATTTTTAATGCTTTTGTTCATGGTACTGGTCTGTGAATGTAGTAAAGATTGTTATTGTTGACAGATCTCATAGAACTAAGCAAGGTCACATTGGATTAACACTTTAGATGGGCTAGATGGAATCTGTAGGTTAGGCTGAGAAGCAAAAAAAAAATTGAAGGGAGTAGCAAACCACTTTTGTGTTATTGCCAAGAAAACCACCAGGGGCTCAGCTCAACTCATAGTACACTCTACCATCTTTTCTTTGGATTTGAGATTTGTGGTAACATTGGCCAAGCATTTGTCCAGTATGTAATATGTTCTTTATTCTAAAAATATCTGCTCCTGATGACAATATTATAGGGTATGCTTCTTTAATGGTTGTCAGGAAAATAACACAGATGCATCCATGAAATCACTGAGTAATTGAACTGAACTTGAGGGAGGCTTAACATTTTCCACATATTAATATATCTAAGCTATATATTTAATTTCAGTGCATAATAATCAGATCTAATTTGTAAAATGGGCCTGCTTATTGCTTTATCTTGATCCTGTCATCTCATTCAGTGGCAGCACATAATGCAACATTTAAATAGCAAGTGTGTATTGTACACATCTACCCAATAATTTGTCATACTATGTAAGTCTACTTAGAAATAAATCAAACAGAGTTCAATGAAATGTATTCCCATGTTAATATGTTTAGAACTGTGCCCTAAAGTTGTAGACATGTGCAAACCATTAGTTATAAATTTTGGCCCTACAGCACGTTTATCCCAAGACTGATTTTTCCAAAAGGCAACTGGACTTTCTTGGGGTTTTCTTTGAAAATGTTTTGTTTCTCATCCAAGAAGCTTCTTCACTTCACTTCTTCAGAATGAAAAAAGCTTCTTGGATGAGAAGTGAAATGTTTTCAAAGAATAAACCAAGAAAGTCCAGTTGCCTTTTGGCAAAAACACCTTTGGGACAACCATGACCTGGATGATTGAGAATCTCCATAGACATATACTACATCTACTTAAAAATTAAGCCAACTGTTCTGTAATAATCAAGAATATAAATATAGCCTTAAGGCACAGATAACTATTCTTTTTGTTGTAACCTCTGTAATATGAATTGCACTCTCTTTCCTCTCCATTCACCTTATGATATTCCCTTTTCTTAATATAATAACTAAGACATCTTCACTGACAGTAGTCGAATATTTTCTAATGAATTATCAAAGGATCCAGCGAAGTTCAGTGGCTTAGAGATTAAATCATTTCTTGTATTACAAAGTGGAAAAACATTTTAATGGCCTAAAAAGGGTTTTTTAATAAACCTCTTAACATTGAGCTTGAGAAATAGGACTGCTATACCACCAAACGCTATTTCTTTTCAGATTTTTTGTTGGAAAGAACTAAAGGAAATCCAGATATTTGACTTTTGCTGGTTTATAATTAATGTTTAGTATTTTAAAATAAAACCTTTTGTGTATATGACCCAGTTGTCAAACAGGATTAGTAAGCATAAAAGGAACCATACAAAAACCCCACTTTTTAAGAATCTGTATTTTTAGCCCTTTTTTCCTATCAGACTAGCATATAACCCTGTTCTTTGCACCACTGGCATTTTTATATCATACACCATAGAATACTTTTTGGCATCCTATCTATAATTTCTTAAGAATTATTGACCCATTGATTTTTGCCACTGGTTCACTAATAAATATCAGATTTCATTATCTATTAGTCATGTTTCTTCATTGGAGACACTCTTGTCTTTTCAATCTGGATAAATGAATGGCAAAAATGCAGAAGAAAGAACTGTGTTTTAATGGATATTGCTTTCTGATACCCCAAATATGTATTCAGACCAAAGTCAATAAAAGAAATTCACACATTTTTGGTTATAATGACCTGTTCGGTATTCGACTTAATGCATGGGTTGGTGCTACAGAAAATGTAACAGGCCTTCTATCTGTTCATAGTTCTGATAAAAGTCATAGAGGTTAACTGCACAGCAACAATGC